>JXOR01000378.1:0-42032 GCA_001014335.1 Coboldia fuscipes
TGAGGCCATTGCTTAAAATATTTAGTAAATTTTCTCAGATAATCAAATTGATCAATAACCATGAGTATTAAATTCATATATCTCATACTAATTTCTTATATTTGTGATAATGAGTTTTTATTTGTGTCATCTGAAGTATGTGAAAGGCTTGTGGAAAATCAGTATTATGTTCGTAATTTATTATTGAATATATCTCATTTCGACTCTGCATTCTATAACCATTCAATATATAATCTCTCCCTGGTTACCAATAATAAGGATTATCCTGATCATTCTATACCAAATTTTTTGAAAAACAAAGAGATCATTAAATCTGGACTACAAAATTGTCAATTTGAATTACAGTGTTGGTTTATTACTGTTGATAGATTGAAAATAACTTTTCATGTATCCTGTCCAAATGTAAAGGCTGAAACCTTTGAGTTTTGGCAAATAAAAAATGANCTTTGAGTTTTGGCAAATGAAAAATGATAATATAACTGAATATGGCATTGAATTTTGCACGAATGAAATTGGAGAATATCAAGAATTGGATGACTCCCATCGCATTATAATGCTTTTTGCAGAAAAGAGGATAAAATTGTGTATGTGTGGTGATAGTTTAATGTATTACAGTTTTCAATTGGTATTGGAATGGACTGGACAACGGAAATTAATTGAAAACATTGACAGATATATCAGATATTACTTGACTGGAGGATTCATATTTATATATTTCATCTATTGGTGTTATGCTATAATTAGATATTGGAGAAATCATGTTCAGAAATATGGACTTACTATGTAATCATAATCAATTAGGATGATAATTCTAGATATTTTGGCATTGTTTTATATATTCAACTTGATGCAACTTTTCATTGAGCCTTTTGATAAATTATGAAAAAGACTTTACTTGCCACTACCAACAATTCAATCGTCATTTCGAAATCTACTAATGATTCAATCACATACTAATAAATAAATTTCTTTATAATTTGAACAAATTGTTTTTCTCAGACTAAGAACTAAAATCGTATGTACATATGAATGTCTCTAATGTTTTTTAAATGATCTTGTCGATTAACAAAAGTATTGCAGAATTATTACTACTGTGATTAACTATTCTTCTAGGTTTGTAACATTTCGTATTTTAGAATTTTATTCAATATTCAATTGCTTATATAATTTCAGTTTATAGGTTAGTACTATTCTAATTAACTGTTAAAATCAAATTGATTAGTTGCAATGAAAACTAAATTTATAAATCTTATGCTATTTTGTTGTGTTTTTGTTAAAACGATTTTAGTTGCTTCATTCAATTGTGAAAAATTGACTACCATGCAACCGTTTGTAAAAAATTTAGTACTTAATATTGCTGAATTCGATATTGAATTTTATAATAATTCAATATATAATTTAACCAGGGTCAAATCAGGCCATGGCTATCCTCCACATTCTATACCATATTTCTTAAACCAAGAAAATTTGGATACGTCGGGAAATTGTTATTGTGCATTAAAGTGCTGGTTCCTCACTGTTGACCGATTGAAACTAATATTGGAACTTACTTGTGATGGAGTAGAAAATGAATCTTTTGAATTTCAGCAAATTGAAAATGGAAGTATATCTACGGATTCTGGCATTGAATTTGATGTGATTGTACCAAGAAATGCTGTGAATCATGAGATGTCAATTCTATTTGATCGTGATTACATAAAATTGAATATGTGTCTTAGTAAGACTTCATTGTTTTACGATTTCGAACTAATATATGGGAGAATTAATAAACGGAAATTAAATGGAATAAGAAGTCATTACAGATATTATGTGACTGGAGTTTTCATAGTAATATATTTCATCTATTGGTGTTATGCTATAATTAGATATTGGAGAAATCATGATCATGTTTTTTACTTAACATAAATTAAACCATAATTTATTAAACATTACAATTGAATCGTTTATTATTACTTGAAGAGGATTGAATCTATTACTTATTATCGATTTCAAAAATAAAGTTGATAATTTTATTATTGAAATACGTTTAAAGTTTGACCAGTCAACGAAATTAATGTGTTTTTTTATTACCATAATTTATCAAGGTGTGTAATATTTTTGTAATTGATCAGTTTGTAACGATAAATCGAAATTTAATAATTTGCATAATCATCTACTATGTCCCAGACGTACATTATAACAATTCTCTGATTTGTCTTGCATTTAACAAAATTATTGTAATAGTTTATTGATTAGTAATACCCTAGTGAATTCAAAATCATTATGATTTATCTAATAACTTGAGGTTTACAATAACAGCAACCAGTTGGACAGTCTATTGGAATAATTTTAAGAATACAGTCTAAACGTCGTAAAATGAAAACTTTTAAAATGATTCTATTTTACATTAATTGTTGGATAATATTTTCTTTATTACATCAAATAGAATCAGATTGTGCGGAAGGAAATGATGATCTGGAACTATTTAATATTGCGAATAAAGAGAGTGACATAGATGCAGATACTATAACTGAACTAAGTACTTATAAATATAAATTAATAACAATTATATCAAAGACTGGCATACAAAATAATCCATTTACAATGAACAATAAGACAAAAGATTCTATTCTGGATTTTCGAAAATGCATATATAGATTTCAATACAGATTTGATATGAAATTAATGGTCATTGTTCGGCAATATTGTAGGAAGGAAATTACATTTTATGTATTTGAACAATCAGGAATGAGTTACAATAGTGGTTTTTCATTTTTCTTATTTATACGATCAATTGATAATCATAAATTACATGATTGGCAACAGGTTCCATTTCTAATATCCATTCAACGAAATTTATTACAAATATCAACTTGCATATCAAATGAAGTGATATTCATGTATTTCAAAAGGACAGTTCAGTCCACTGTTCAAAAACACTATTTTAATTTATCTCTTATGATTCCTGCTTTAGTTTTCTTTTTTTATTGGTGTTATACTGTTCTCAAAATTAAATAGATGTGATTCACTCAATAAATGTCAATATATGAGTATTTTGAAATAGCACATTTAAGAAATTTGGAATGGAAATAATTTAAAAAAGATTATACATCATTATATATAAATTACCAATACCTCCGGGACACCATAAAATAATTTCCAAATTCATGAAACTCGGAGGCTAAATGCTAAATAATTGAAATAATTTGAATTAATTGAATGTACTTGAAACAGTTACAAAAATTAACTTTAAGGAACAGTATTCAAAAGTGTTTAAACACCTCAATAAAATGCTCACCTTTTACATTAAATCAATTATAATTTGTATTACTATTCAAAACACAGTATCAAAATGTGATAATTTTAATCATGAAATTAATGAGTTTTTTATTGAGAATCAATTTTTAAGTTTAAATTTATTTCCAATAGATGAGTTGACTGATAATGAATATAATATTATTACCGTGATGTCCGAAAACACATCAAATAAACATCCATTTATGAAAAACATTGTGAATCCTTTGGCAACAGATTACCGAAATTGTTCATATAAATTCAGTTACAAAATTGATTTTATATTAATGATAGCCATTCAACAATCATGTGGAAAATTACAAAACATCTATAAGATACAACAATTGCAATATAATTCAATGGATAGATATGGTTCCGATTATAAAATTGCATCAGTCAACAATATTGCACTTGAGAAAGACCAGATAATCACACTTCAAATTTCTATAACACGAAATTTAATTCAAATTGGTACTTGTGTTTCTAATGAAATGATCATTCTGATTCTTAAAAGGATCGAAGCAGGATCAAAAGCTTTATGGGCGTTCAATTTTTATTTTATATTGTGTGCCCTTACATTCTTTTATTATTGGTGTTACACTGTTTATCTAATTGAATAGATGCTACAAAATAGTTTATTTACCATGAAAACAACAATATTTATTTTATTTAAATTAATTTGAATTTTAAATAAATTGTATTAATAATTGAAACAAATTGCTGTGATTTAATATTTGAATTTACCAATTTCTAATCAACATTTAATTTCCTAAAAGTACCTTCGACACCAAATAAGGAATCTGCTGTTTTTGGTTTACCAGGTCGTAATGCTTCAATAGTGCCATATTGATCACCATTAACAAATCTATCACGATGTTCAATCAATTTCTTTTCCCAATAATCAACGATATCCTTAATGGGGCCAGCCTCACCACCATACTCTTTTGGTAATAATCTTCTTGGTACTGCTTGATACAGTGATTCCATATTATTTCCATGAACGTACAACTAAAAATATTGGAAAATTGATTTCAATAATCTGTAGTTTATGTAGTCACTATGTCACTTACTCGTTTCTTATTCTTCTCACTCATAAATGATTTAAACATATTAAACACATATTCAAATGAACTTGGCGTATTAACATAATGGAATCCTTTCTGCCTAAATGGTGATGCATCTTGACTTAATACAGTCATTTTTTTAATGAAAACTGGATCAAATTGTAAAAAGTGTTTCATAGTCACATCAGACAAATCTAAAATTCCAACTTGTCCAGCAATTATGAAATTATCATCTTCCATGTGCAGCACTTCCATCATCATTGTGTTAACTTTCATAATGTCTTTCATCGGATACAATTCGGGATCATTTACTGCTGGTCGAATAAGAAATAGTCGAGCACCATCTTCGGTTTCAGTTAGTGGTAAAGGTAATCCGCTGCTGTAATTAATAAATTAGATTTTATTGTTATAGATAGTAGAATTGACATTGAACTGAAGAGTAATTATTTCACCCAGATCTGATAATTTCCAATAATTTCTTATCCAATGGATCTCTGTTTTTGAATATCTCTGGCATGGCTGTTCTCACCGTATAGTACATATCATATTTCTCTTTGGCACGCTCAATACTGAACTTGCATGTGCGCAAAAACGATAACAGAAACTGATCATCTAAAAATGTGAGAATTAAATTTAATCATTGACTTTTATTGAATTCGATTAATTGATTATGCTCCGATACCATTGAGTCGGTATTCTCGTGGTTTCACTTACAGACATTTTCAAATAAAAATTATCGACTTACCTGTACGACCTTTAATATGTGGCTGTTTTTCAACCCATTCACGTAATATTCTTATGTCTTCTGGTATCCGTTCGGGAACTTCGAATAATTCGTTAATTGCTTTTTGTTGCAATGCATCTGACACCGGACGAATTGTGGCCATATTTATTTCTAAATAACTGAAATTTCATTCAATTTCAAATCGGAGAAGAAATACACAATTTGAAATAGCTGATTAATTGTCCCGAAATTGGAAAATTTTGAATGAACACTACCTTTTTCCACGACAATTATTCACTAAATGAAGAACATTGATTCAATAATACCCTATAACTGACGTGCCAAAAACCGATAAGATAAATATAATTTCAATTCAACCGATGATATGTAATCAGTAAAATTTAGGTGCATGATAGTAGACTTGATAGTGGTTTTAAAGTTGAGAAATTGTTCACTTTATTTTTCGTTGATTCATTCTGATTAGTGTTCCTGTATTACATGCAGAAAATATAAAAACAACTTAAACCATAACGACAATATTAATAGAGGGATTTCCTTCTATTTATGACGGAATTTTCATGTCGCGTATTCTACATTTTAACGAATTAAAACCCGTAATGTATAGGTTCAAATTATATATTTTGTATGGAAAGGCTTTGAATAATAACAACAACAACAATTGCTTGGAATCAAATAGATAGAGTTATCACTTATCACTTCCAGTCATTGTTTAAATACGAATTAATATTCGGCTGTTTGATAAGCGATTTTATGCTTAATCTAATTCAATTTTTCTAAATGTACCATCTGTGCCGAATACATTGCCATCAGCTTTTGGTTTTCCCGGCCGTTTCGATTCGTCTGTACGATATTTAAGGTCGTCAATGAACCAATTTGCTTTACTATTAACCTTTGCTTTCCATGCATCCGCTATTCTAGCAATAGGACCAGCATCCCCACCATACTCATTTGGCAATAATCGTTTCGGAATATGTTTATGCAGTGATTCAAAAGAGTCATGGACAAATATCTAAAAACAAAATCAAGTTAATATTACTTACAACTATTGTAATCGTATGATCAAATACCCGCTCTTTTAGCTTGGCCGACATAAAATTGTAGAATATTTTAAAGACAGTATCAAAACCAGATGAAGGATTTACAAAGTGGATACCCTTCTGCCTAATGGGATACGCTTCCTGTATATTTGTTGTCACTTTCTTCAACAATAATGGATTCACTTGTGACAAATGTGAAAATGATAATCCTTTTAAGTCGACTAATATTGTTTGTCCCGTTACTATCGAATTATCATCCTCCCATAATAAAATGTCTGTCATCATGTAGCTTACCTAAAGTGGGAAAAAACATTTATCGCTCATAAATTAAGCAAATATGTGATAATGTGATTCATACCTTCGTCACATCAATTATGCTTAATTCACTTGGATCGTAATCACCTTGCTTTACTAAAAATATTCGTGATCCGGCAGGACCATCAGTGTATGGTAGTGGAAGAACCAAGCTAATTATACAGAATAATCATTATCAATTGTATTGATCGTACTTGAAATGAAATCATATGCATATACCCTTGATTCAGAACAGCCTGTATTTTTGTCTCCATTGGGTCCCGTGTTAAATAAAATTCTGGAATCACTGTTCTCACAGTGTAATACATATCCAATTTTTCCTTGGCTCTCTCAATACTGTATTTACAGCCTCGCAAAAATGCTATTAGAAATTGATCATCTAAAAAAGTAAATTGAAAGTAGACAAAGATAAGCCGAATTCAATTAAATATTTTTTTTATCTAATCTTTGAAATAGAATCAAAGTGTTAAGTACTTAAGTTGAACATCTGGCTGGATCGAGATTGATTCTTCAACCAAATTCACTTGTAATTTCGTAACTAACTACCTGTTTTTGCTTTAATGTATCCCTGTTGAGAAATCCATTGCTTGAATGTATCCAAATCAGAAATCATTTGTTTCTCGCTCTTTTCGTTTAATTCATTTTGAGCAATACTTGCTAATTCAGCGTTTATTGGACGAATCAACAGTGTGCCAGGTGCCATTTTAATATATCCCTTAAATTAAATGAAAAATAAAAACTTAGTTACTGAATGGACATCAATATTTTTAATTATTTTATTATTTTCTCGTGTCCATGCCACAGTTTCATTTAATTTAGATACTATGATGGAAAAAAACCAAAAATAACTAAAATATTTTACGATGAAATTAAAATCACTTCGACATGAACGTAAACGATGTTCAGTTATTTAAGCACAAATTATAGATTAAGAAATTACCGTATTCGTTTGTCTATCGTTCGCTCACTTCTAGACAACTGAACATTATTCCAAGTTCTGAATGTAGATTAAAGTTTATTCGGCTATTTCTTGAAGAGCGGAACTCGAACGAGTCTAAATTTTTCGTATAATCTTTTCCATTCGCCTACAACGTTTACCTGAAATTAACATGCATCGAAAATAAACGGGTATGTGATAAGAGAACATTGATATTGACCATGTCACTGATTTATACATATAATTTAGTATCCAATATTATTAATAATAAAATAGAAAACCACTGATGTACATAAAACATACAGATATGGCAAAATTGCATACTCGACGTATTTTTTATGATATCTCACGTATGATCAACATATAAATAAATAACTTCACTCTCTCATTGATTGTGTATGAAACAGACCATTAGTAATTTCATAGTTACTATTCTCGCTATTATTAACATATTCTGAATTTGTGTGAAACTGTTCATAATCACTTGCCAAGAATCGGATTCAAATTTTAAATGAAAACTGTTCAAAAGGAGTAGCAATCAAGCAGTTCATGATACTCAAAGTTAAACGCAATCAAATACTCATTCATGATACTCAGATACTCTAGAGACTAAGTATAAAAATACTTGGGCAAGGTGTTCGGCAGCATTGGTCCAGTACGAATAAAAAATTTAGCCTAAAAAACATCGTAATGCAAATTAGATTCTAAAAAGTGTTGAGAATTAGTATTTTCAATCAAACAACAAGAAATTAATGTAAAAATTTTGAGGAAATAAACATTAGAGGTGCCAGAAACTTATTGCAAAAGAGCATCTCAAACAGTAGGGCCGTCGTTTGCATCACGACCACTTTTACACGAAAAAAAATAATAAGTTTTCAAAACATCTGACGTCGTAAACAGATCGTATTAATTATTTTTTTTAATAAATTTAGGACACAAGGAATTGTAAAATCAATTTGCAATTAATAAAACCGATAAAATGGAGAACGAGGCAGACGTAATTGAGTGCTTAAATTCCATCGGGTGAGTTAATAACTGTTTGGTACTTGTTTCGAAATCTGTAAATCTGTAAACGATGAGGTTAGATATGCCGTGCCGCAACTCATTTGGAATCCAAGTGAATGTAATGGGAATTCATTGATATTACCGGCGAATGAGTGATTTGATGGTACAACTGGATGTAATTTTGTGGCATTTACTACTTTCAGCTACACCGGTGATATGTTGGACTCACAGAAACTGCATGATGCAATCATGGGTGGACCTCGCGCTGATGATTTCAGGACACTGGTATGCTGGATCGCAAAGGAGATTCACGTGATGATGCGGCTCGAGGAGCAAGTCAATCCAAACACAGACATCAATGAATTCCTTATGGAGTTATCGAGTTTTCTAAAAGAATTGATGTGTCCGTATTTAGATTTTATTTCTGGTCCATTGAGTGATCGATTTCCTACATGTGAAAGTCGAATCCTGCTGTTAGACTACATGACAACGGAGCTGATGGCATTGAAAATGTGTCGAAAATTAAATCAAAACCAAAACGAACTCTGTTCAGATATAGTGGTATGAATCATAATTAATTTCACACAATCTTGAAATATATACGATTTAACTTTAATCTAGTACGAGAGTCCGGCCGCGGCTGCTTTGAAAGACATAACAATTTCATTAAATATGGGAAAACCCCCAGATAATATAACAGCTAAATCATTGTTTGACAAAATTGCTTCACGCCTTGAAGAAGTATTAAAGAAATCAGGTAAAAATTTACCAATTAATTATATTTGAATCGGAAACGAATTTCTATTTGCTTATTACAGAAGACATTGTTACAAAAACTACTGGCAGCAAAAAAATTGGCAAACCCTTATTTGCACCACCGAAACCTTTGAGTGATGAACAATGGGAGAAACTGAGAAAGTTGCAAGAAGAGTTGGATTTCGAATACGATTTAAGACGACAAATGTTGGTAACTCGGTTAGATGTAACAATTCAATCATTCCAAGTAGGTTTGATCGCCAATATATGAACCGAATATTATGCATATTATTGCATTCATTGTAGTAGTTATATTGACGCCATGCATTTATATTTTTAGTGGTCCGATAAAGTGAAAGGTAAAGAAGATGATATAGCCAATAGTTATTCAGCCAAAAGACGTCAATTGGATAGTTTAAGAAATGGCGGTAGTCGAACTGATTTAGCTGCCCTATTGGCTGCACGTGATGATCTCGCCGTTACTGAAAAGACAAGCAGTGCTTCGGTCCGTAAAAACACAAATGCTAAGATATTAAAACACGTTATTGGTCAGGTATTGTATCACTTCTTAATTATCAAATTGAAGATCGTTGTAAAAATAACATTGCTGTTTTTGTATTGTAGGTGCCAGACAGGGGAGGTAGACCATATGAAAGTGCTCCACCGCCACCAGAAATGCCATCATGGCAAACAAACCGCAGCAGTGGCCCAGGTGGCCGTGGAGGTGGTGGTCGTGTAAGTAAAAATAAATATAATAACAAAAGGTCTTAAAAATTTGAGTTAGTCAAGTATGTAATTTGGTTTGTTATCCCTTGGAATTGGTAGTTTTAGTGTAGTTCATTTTGAGTTTATTATTTATTTAATAAATCAGATTTGTTCAAAACTGATCAATGTGTTGAAATTTGGAGTATTGTTTTTTTTTAATGTAATCAAATGTAAATGTTGTAGGGAGGTCGAGGCGGAGGTGGAAATCGTGGTGGATATAATTCTCAGTCAAATTGGCACAACAACGGTGGATACCATCAGAATAATTATCAGTCAACAGGAGGAGGTGGTGGATTCTATCAGCACCCTCAGGGCCAAGGGTATTCACAACAAAATATTCCAGGCGGTGGTGGTGGCGGATACCAACAGAGACAACAGTTTGATAATCGTAGTGGTTCCCATAGTCGTGTTCAAGGCGGATGGTCACAAAAGGGTAAACAATGAAACTATAATGTCCCAATAAATATTTGATTATACATTTGGTTTGCATATTTTAGGAAGCAATAATCGGGTAGATTATAATGATAGTCGCCCATCTTCTCGGGGTGGTGAAAGCAGTAGTTCATCGAGGAATGATTTCTACAGTCCGGACCAAAGATCAAGTGGCAGCGGTGGTAGTGAATACTATAATAATCGCAGTGGTAACGGTAACAATGCGGCACCATATCAAACACTGTACCAAGGCCAAAATACCGTTGGTGGAGGTGGTGGAAACGGCGGTGGTGGCTATCGTTCTGGAAATCAGGGAAATAATAATATGAATTATAATTCTCGAGGTGGCGGTGGTCGTGGTCGAAATAATTATCATCGCGGTGGAAGACGTGGTCATTAGTGATGGCTGGCACATATGAAGAATTTCTTTTTAAGAAAATCGATCAATTTGAATTTCGTCATACTTATGGTAATTTAAGAAAAGTTTGAGTGATAATTTGTTTCCTTTTTAAATATTGAATTTAAGTAGTTTTCGATTTATTAAATTCTTTATTTTTTCTAGTTTCCAATTAGAACTTTTGAGCCATTAAAAAACGACATATTCTATAAATATCAAATTTTTGAACTAGAAATCAATCAAATCCAAAAGCACATCACAAGTTTAATATGTTTTTAAAATTTAAAGGAGTTTAATCTGAATTTAATAGTTTTGTTTCGGATATCTAAAAAGCTGTGAATCTCAGTACATTTCTTCACTAATGATTTATTATTTCTCTTTTTTTTTTTTTTCACTGTAAAAATAACTGCATCCAAATGCGACACACTTTACTTCTTTTTTACCTGAACAAATTAAATGAAGAGTCGTTGAGATATAAAATACCAACAAAAAATAGACACTGTCCATGAAAAATATATTAATCTCAAAATGTATCAGGTGTGATTACTGAATTTTGTAAAAGCATATTTTTTTGCTATACAATTTATTTATTTTGTTAAATTAATAAGTTATTTAATTTTTTTCTCGCCCCAAAATTAACAATTTAAAAGTCATACATTGAATAAAAATGTAATCTGTTGATATAGACATAAATATGTAATTAAATTTTTTGTACTCTAATGGAAATTCTAGTTACAGGCTAATGGCATTTTAACCGATTTAATCATTCATTCCTTGTGACCATAAATTGCTTTATATTAGAGAATTCCAGAATTATTCAATTGGTAAATTATTATAATATGAAATATGGTATAAACGAATTGGTAAATTGATTAGAAAAACATTTGCAAAAACCCTTAACAACAATATTCTCATTGCAGTGCATAATAATTAAATTTGTTATTATTAATTTTAATTGTTTGAAAAAAAAATTATAGAAATCCGAAGAGACAATAAGGCGCAAAAGAAGACAGACTGCGCTTTGAAACATTAATAATTTAACAAGATAATATTAGGTTGTCCTGATTTGGCATCTTTAAAATTAAGTTACCGTCAATGTACGTAATTTCTAATTTTCCTGCAATTATTATTAACAATCTTTAGACCGAAATGATAAGTGTTTAGTTCCTTAGAAACAACAATTTTAATCTTATATAATTATTGATAGACTTGAAAATGGAATCCTAATGATGGTTGTGTCTTTCCATCAAACTACATTTTATAATATGGAATTTAGTATCTTTGATAAGGTGTTGATTATGTAGTTGTGAAAACTCTTCGGTCCGACTTGAAGATCCGTTCGGTCTTGAATACAAATAAAACTCATTCGTTGGAACATTCCGACATCAGAAAATGTTTCTTGTGATTGAAAATTCCAATAAATCAATTGGTACAATTCGGATATTTGATTGTACTGTAGATAAAATTAACGTACTTTGTCGATTTATTGAGCTCATTAATTATTATATTTGTTATTAGAGAATTGCATTACATTAATCCTTTACAAATTAATTTAAAAGATGGGATTCCTTAGTTTGTGCAATCTTATTAGGATCGAATTTATTCAGTTATCTTTCTTAAAACATTGGCATTAATTTAATGAATTGATTCAACTTTCAAGTCAATATTTAATATAAAGTTTTACTTTCGAAATGCTTGTTGTAACAACTCATAAGATTTTTCTCAGAACTAGTAACGCTCAATAGTATAAAACGAGTACAAATGTGTCGATCAACTAGTAACAAGGGATGTGTGACTATTTAAAAGTCAGTCAGGGATCGCATCAAATCAGTTCGAGAGTTGTCGTCCTCCAGATCGCACACCCAGTGGAACAATCATAAAAAGTGTCACGTCCCGCTAACGGTGCGATATCAATTTCAGCATATATTGTTTAATTTTCCAGTGATAATAGGAAAATTTGTGATTTGTTAATTTAAAACTATAGTTCACATAGTTAATATTTTTAATATAACAGTAAAAGATTTACGGAAACATACAGCAAAATGAAAATATCAGTTGATAATGATGAACACACTGAAGTGGTCTTACTAAAAGAATCATTCGATGAAATAAAATGGATTGAAGATCATCTTGAACGCACTGATGATATTGAAGAGCCATTTTATGTGTGTAATATTGGTGATATCATTGAAAAATATAGGAATTGGACAGAAAAAATACCAAGAGTTGCTCCATTTTATGGTAAATATTAATTTTAATTAATTATTTTGACGCATCTCGTCCATATTTTTATTCAATAATTTTATATGTGGTCTTACTCTCGCTCTACATATCATCTTTATCAGTTAAATAAGTGCTTTGAACTGTAATGCTTGTAGAAATACTTACAAAAAAGTTGCAAAAAATACCGTTTTCTAATGACGCTTATACAATAATTCAAGTATATGTCATCAATAATATCTTTTTTATTATTATAATCGCCTGTTAAATATTGTTAATGCAATTCCTGTAATAATACTTTCGATTTTTTTATTTTAAAATACAAAATTCACTCAATTACATTTTGCTAAATAATTTTTTTTTTTTTTTAATTCCAATATTCGTAACTGATCGTGTTACAATTAAGAATACGATTACTATGAAATACATTTTTATTTATAGTGGGCTAATGTACGTTTATGAAATATAAGATTTGGTATTTTCCATGTCTGATATTGCTTATATAATTGTATATATATGAATTACGGATTGATTTGTCATAGTGTTACACTATAGAAACAAATAAAAAGAGTAATGAATGATTTATATTATTGATATGAGATTAATTGGACTCACATGGAAACAGAGACAGAGTTTATTGAAAGCCCCAGTCATGTATAATCACAGAATATCAGAGTTTAATTGAGTTTAAATGGATTGGATCTAATACGACAATTTATGTTTACCTGCTCTATTTAATAGCCGTTAAATGTAACGATAATCCGCTTATTTTGAGAATACTTGCTGCACTTGGTACTGGATTTGATTGTGCCTCCAAAAATGAAATCAAGAAGGTAAACTTTAAAATTTATTAATTTTATTGTGAATAATATTCAATAACATATTGTCTGGTAACAATTGATATATTAATTAAATTACAAAATAGTTTTTAAATTAATTCCGTTTAATTGATAAGCCATAAATACAGAACATTGTGTAACTTGAGATTTTTTATTTATATTCACAGGTGGTTAAATTGGGTGTATCTTCCAATAATATTATATTTGCAAATCCAACGAAACCAAAATCACATATTATCTATGGGTCATCAGCAAATGTTAAAACAATGACATTCGATAGCGAAATTGAACTATATAAAATCAAACAACTTTGTGCTGATGCAAAGTAAGCGATCGTTGTTAAATAAATGTTATACATATATTATTGAACTTTGTTTTAATGAACAATTGATATCGATTGTCATTTATTTTGTACTATTCTACAACAAAAATAATTTTTTACAATATTGTTAATAGATTGGTATTGCGTATTCGTTGTGATGCACGGGATGCCCAGTGTCCACTGGGTGATAAATACGGATGTGATCCGGTGACAGAAGCACACGGTTTATTAGAACTGGCTCGAAGATTAAGACTCAATGTAGTTGGTATCAGTTTCCATGTTGGATCTGGTTGCAATGATCCACCTAGTTATCAGAAAGCAATCTATCATGCAAAATGTCTTTTTGATTTTGGTACCACTATAGGATTTACAATGGATCTGTTAGACATCGGTGGTGGATTCCCTGGTGATCGTAATACCAGCATCGACGAAGTATGTTCTTATTTATTTTTTTTCTTTATGTTATGGTATTAAGATATTTCATATGATATTTCATGTTTTTTTTCTTAAATTAGATTGCAAATGTAATTAATAAATCATTGGATGAACATTTCCCGGATAACGGCAATGAAATCCGTATCATTGCAGAGCCTGGTAGATATTTTGTATCATCCGCATTTACATTAGTATGTCGTATCCATTCGATTCGGGATAAATATTCAACCAATGGCGAACTCAAAGAACGCATGTACTTCATTAATGATGGTGTATATGGATCATTCAATTGTAATTTGTACGATCATAAAATTGCAATTCCGAAATTCATGAAAGACGTGACAGTAAATCAAAACCCTTTATTGAATTATGATGATGATGAATATTCGAGCAGTATCTGGGGCCCAACATGTGATGCACTTGATCAAGTTGTACCACAATTAAAGGTACGCAAAATGACCATCGGAGATATAATTTATTTCGAAAATATGGGCGCCTATACAATGCCAATTGCAAGTGCCTTTAATGGTTTTCCTCTGCCCAAGATTGATTATTTCTTGGAACAGGAATACTGGAACACTATTAAACATAAAGTGAAGCCATTGGTATGGAAAAATTACGATGATATGTGAGAAAAGACTCGTTAAAATTCGGATTGGACTTGGTACTGTATGAAATTGGCATTGCTCTGCGGATAACGGAAATATTAACTGAACCGGATTAATTTTTTCACAAAATTTAAAACAACAATAATATAAGGGATTTTTTTTAATTGAAAATTTTAATGTCATTAGAAAGAAAAGAAAAGCATTACACATGAATAAACATTAAATTGTAATGATTTAATCATGTTTACGAAGACGATGGTAAATCTTTGATAAGAACATACCAAGAATGGATGTAATGTGTATGCTAACATTATGACAATCTTTGTCATTGGATTCTTTGCCTATATCCAAACAATGTTAGTCTGCAAATGAATGAAAACTTGACTCCATAGATGGTTATTAACATTTAGTTTCTAAATGGTCTATCGTTTAGTTAAAGATATTAACATAATAAATTCTAAGGAATTACAATATCACATAAGCACTTTATTGATAGCATTCGTGTAATTAAAGGAACCAACAAATAAAGGAAAACATATATTTCAGATAAAGTTACTTGTGTTTCTTTTTTTTCTTCTTTTTATCCTTTTTACGTTTCTTTTCCTTGTGTTTTGGCTTCTTTTCAATCCATTCTTCTACGATTACAACAGACTCATTATTAATGTTAGTTTTTAAGATCCTCTTCGAATCTGATTGGGTGGGTAACTCAACAGGTAATAAACTTGTTGCCTGCGAAAGTGATTGAGGTAATGATGGCCCATAAACATCAGGATTTAAAACTGGTTGTGGTGTGTCGTTTGTTTTTTTTGGGGGCTCGTCCAAAGACATTTTCTCTTTCAATGTATCAGGTTTTGTGAACTTTATGCGTACCCTATCTTCGTTTATAATGTCGTATATGTTCGAAAAAATACCTTCTGGTTTTGGCATATTTAAGACATTATTTATAATACCATCATTGGTGGTATTCATTTTATCTGTAGCAAATGTTATTGTATCATTTTCTGATACAACTGTTTTTGATATTTCTACATTTGATGTTTTGTCTACTTCTTCATTTTCCGAATCGCTGCTATCTTCAAATATGGATTTAAATAAATCTTTCTTTCCAGACGGATGCTCGCCTTTTAAGTCAACAATACGCTGTTCTAACTCATTCTTTGGTTTCTGTGGTATTACTGTAGTATGTGGCAAGCGACTTAAATTGGAACTAGAAGAACTAACTGGTTTTTGCGTAGGAATAATTCTAGATGGACCCGGTACAGGATCAATGCAAGTTGTTGAGGGGATTGCATCATCTATTGGTTTCAATTTTATTTCTTCTACTTGCTGTAAATCTTTTATTTTTGGGAGTGGATCCTTCCCAGGTAGATAATCGAACAATATAAAATTTTTCTTAGGCTTTTCTTTCACATCGTCGAGCCTGAAATATACCATAAAACCATCATTTAATTCGATGTAATAAAAATTATTCATATAATATATGTAAGAAATACATACTCTGCTCTTGGTGGATTGACATTGAATCTTTTGCAGACAATGTTTGATGGCGTCCATATAACTTTTGTTCGTACACATTTTATAATCTTAATGTCATTCACTGGAATTTTCGTTTCTTCTTCTTTAATTTGTATAACCATATCATCTTGTGCAGTTTGGAATCTGAATTTAAAATGAAAATGTAAATAACAATAAATAGCATGTGCAACAGAAGTCTTATATTCCTTACCGATCATCATCTAAGTATTTGCTTATTGCACTGTTGTTTGTTGGCGTGATTTCTGGTTGAATTTCAATAGGACGCTCACCAGACTCATCAAGAATAGCACTCGCAACGAATTTATTGGACATGAGTTTCTCTTTGAAACTTTCATATGGTTTCGTCCGGTCATCATTTTGTTCATTAGGTATGACTCTTTTCATATCTCTTTTGTCCCATTTCTTGTTTGTTTCTTTCCTATCTGTGAATAAAACCGATTGTAAAGCAATGAATCATTGAACTAAGTGACAATAAAACTCTTACCGATTTCAACATTAGTTACTTTTATCTTCTTAACGATTTCTTCAGAAATTGGTTCAAATCTAGTTTTTCGTTTCTCCCAATTTCGTGGTTGAAAACTTCTAGGCAAATTTACCATGAATATTCGTTTTTCTTTCTTTTTGTTGGCTCCATCACTTGACGTAAATCCAGTCAATATTTTATAGTATCGTAAAGAATCTTGTTTCTTCTTTTTTTTATTTGATTTTTCTTTCTCGTTAAGATCGAAATCATAGTTTGACATATCTTCTTTTGAATAAATATCTTCATCTTCTTCCTCAAATGCACCGACGCCAAACGCTTGTCCTCTTATTGAGAGCTAATAAATATGTATGAAATAAATTTAATTTGCTAAAAATTTCATGGAATGGCATTAGTTTCAGTTTTACCTTTTTATTATTTTTCCCCATCACCTCAAATGTCCCTGACTTTCTATTAAACTGTGCAACGCTCTCATGGAGTCCTTTGTAGCCTAAACCAAAACGATTGTCCTTAACACCATGCAACAATAAATCAAAATCATCAGGAGCAAATGTTATCGAATCATCGGAATCAGTTTCATCTTCGTCCGAGATGTCAATTGAAGTAAGTGGACCCATATCACATCCATATCGTTTCATATCAGATTGTTCTTCAACATTTCTCCTTCTGGCAGACTTCTTTTTAATTCTAGTTAACCTAGCACCGACTCCTAGGAATTGAATTGAATATTTTAGTATGAATACGTGATTATGTTATAAATTTAACGACGAACCTTGTCCTGGTCTCCATCCCATCTTTTTAAGCAATTGTTTTCCAACATTCTCTTTTGACTGTTCCACAGTCATATTCATATCAAATATCTCGCTAAACAATTCCTTTCGCTCATCACGAATTTTGCGGAATTTCTCAGTAGATTGAACACGTTGCGGAGCAATTCCAAATTCACCCAAATCTTCATCATCCATGAATTGTTCTGGTGCCTGTGAGGAATACGTCGCTTTACTCTTGCGAGAACTCTTAAATGATTGTGGGGTCCATCCTTCCAGAGATCCAACTGTATTCCAGAAACCGGCAGAAAATCCTCCAGTAAAGGCGCCATGAAACCTTCGTTTACCATTTTCATCGACCACAATTTGATCGCTCACTGTTACAGCTTTAACTTGCGGACTTTCTGTAAGTGACGGAGGAACTATTAGAACAATGGAAACTATGTTGAATTAATATGTATGATACCTTCAGTGAGAGGTTCAAGTGGAGTTCCATATCGGCATACAACATCCTCGTCATCGTCCATATTAGAGAAGCAATGTGAAAACTTTCAAGGAACTTGCAAATTGCTAGAAAACAAGTATCATACAGTTACAGCAATTATAAACTTTAAAATAATTAACAAATTCTAACAACTAATTATTATGGAAATTTGGTCCTATTTTGAGAATTTTGTGCCTCACACAACAATGTTATGTTATGTTTAAAACAATAACATATGGAATGTGCGCTAAAACAATAAGATAATATAATTAGAATGTCGTATTCCATCGAATCATCCACATATATTATACACCCCTATTAAATGCATGAAAAGGCAGCAAGCATACCGCTGCACATATCTATTATTGCGAAAAAATAAATACGATTATGAGAATTATAGGACTAACTAAATGATGATGAATGCAATAATAGGTAATCTTTGCAATGCATCCATATATAATAATTAAATAAAAATTTGATCACCGAATCGTTAGAATTCGAGAAATATTCCCGTAGAAGTGCATAGCGAAGACACGAACCGACGCGGCGACTTTATTTTCAATTGAGTTTAGTAACTTACTCCGTTCTTTGGTGGTACGGATACCATTAACTACATCCTACAGAATCAGTATATGACCATGGTCACAATCGTAGAGCAAATATCCTCCGAGGAAGGATACAAGAAAAATATGTTTTTTTTTTTGAAAAATTCATTTTTTTAGTTGAAGAATCCTCCGCTGGGTGCACCACCATCTTTAAATTAAATTATATAATTATCGTATTTTTGTGATTTAAACTATTATTAAATTGATTATTGCAATCGCCCGGCGATTATAGAACCACAGTTACATGCGGCTGCAATTATTCATACATAATGCTGTAACAATATTAGAATTACTCGTTTGTAACTGCAATCCGGTAGTCATGGATACTTTAATAAATGTTAAAAGTCCGGTAGATGTTAAAAAAACTCGGAAACAAACAAAAGTAGCCTTGTGAGTCCGTTCATAATCCGCAGAAGGTGTTAAGAAAATGTTGAGATCCAAATTTAAAATACAATCGAGTGTAAAGAAAGTATCACTGGAGAATGAGGACGAAGATGAAGTGCAGGGCTCGAAGGAGCACACAGCTAATGATGATTCTGAAATTGTGGTCTTCGAAGAATCACCGAGCGAGAAACCAACCGAAACAGTTTTGGATATTGAGTTGCCAATACAATCATCGGACATCGAGCCAACTCAATCTTTGAACCAATCTCCCGTTCAAAGTAATGACGAAGGCCAATTAGCATCGTCGTATTTGCAAGAAGAAGCAGTCTCATTAGTCGAACAATTCAAAAGTACCAAATTTAGTGTGGACAAAAGTTTGTTCTTTCAGCCAAACGGTAAAGAAATTGTTAATTTAAGATTACGGCACATTTTGAATGAATATAAAGAACCAGATGATGGCATCTACATCGATTCTCAGATATCCTTCGATAATACAGATATGATAAAACTAATAAATAGATGTACTGAAGAAATGGATGATGAGTTATTCGTAGATGGTGAGCATAAGAGAAATTTCCAAAATTTTTCCATTGACAATCATCTTTACAAAAGTGTTTCAATGCATAAATTTGAGACAAAAGAATTTTACTGTCCCCTAAATCAACTTTATGAACCGCAAAACACTGCATCACCGGAAAGTACATTGAAATTGTATTTGGATAAAATTGTTTTAATTGATAACGAAATAAAGACGAGTCGGAAAATGATAACGAAAATTGAACGACTATACAAGGAATTTAAACGTTATAAGGAACAACAAACAATTAAAAAACTAGAAATTGAATTGCAAGTATTACGAGAATTAATTAAAAACTTTGTGGTACCAGACGATGACATCGATAATAAAGGAGGATCACTGAAGTTATATAAAAATGCTTTAAAATCAATTCGTGCAAGATTTTATAAAGAAATGGCATTGCTTCGAAGTGTTCTACAATCTCTATTGGAAACTTGGTTGGCATATAAAACCAGTACGGACAAAAATAATCGTTTAATTCGATTGGTGATAAAGGTGACGGAAACAAATACCGAAAAGGATCAAGAAAATTGGGATAGGCAATTTACACAAGATTTAAATGAAATATATATTGAAGCTTTGGAAGAATTCGAAGAAATAAATTCAGCTGATAAATTAACTGAAAGGACAAACGAAACCGGGTCACTGCCAGATAATTTGGGCAAACCAGATATAAATGTATTACAAACCGATTTATTAAAATTGTATTGGAAAGCATTTCGGCAACCTGGTGAACCATTAATTGATATTGAATTGACATGGAATGATGAATATGTCCATTCAAAAGAGATAACTTGTATGAAAAGTACGAATATTTTTTTAAAGATTGTTATTGATTCCAAACAAATTGGAAAAATCCAGCTTCCGCCAAGCTCAAGTTATGACGGCTCGATTTCAATAAAGGAAGGATATAAATTTCAAATTACAGACACAATACCGAAAGAAGTTGTACTTCAGGTAAAATATGATATTCCTTATTGTAATTGATTTTTTATATTTAGTTTATTTTTAGTTATTAAGGGAAGGAAAATATAATTCCATGAATTTATTATCTGAAATAGCAATTCCCATCCCATGTGAGGATGTAGAGTTCAGTAAATCACCCGTAATGAATTTTGATTTTAATCCGAGTGGAAATCATGGGATTGCAGCAAACATTTACCTAGAAGTTGGATGGGAAATTGCATTAGGTTCGACTGGAACGATACATTCTTCAGTAATCGCTTATCACGGGAATAGATCTAATATTAAAATTTCACCGGAACTCATTGATGAATGGGTTTCAAATGGACAAATTGATCCAATGGATCCAGAAACCAGTTCACTATTACGTTCTTACTTTGATAAAGTTAATGAGAAAATAACAACTGACATAACGCACAATGAAGATCTTTCGTTTTACTTTAAAGAAGATGAATTAAATTTTTGCACGGATGCTGAATTGAATAGTGATAAACGACTAAAATTACTGAAAGCGCGTAGCGATAATGATTTAAGATATAAGGATTGTAGATTTATTCCTAGTACGGAACGTGAAGTGGAACTGGCTGACGATACATTTCACATTACTGAATTAGATTGGATGACAAAAATTGATTCACAACGGTTAAATGGTCGAAATTACCTAAGAAAAATATATGATTTGATAGAATATCATTGTTCAATATTGGAAAATGATTGTAATCCAACTGATTTATTGGATCAAAATAGTATTCCAACGATTGAATCAATAATCTCATCAGTGATTGGTTTGTTTATTCGTCATCGTCCTTTAAATCCAACCAGACGTGAAGACTTGAGAACGATAAAGGTACCTTTTAAGTCAGACAATGTACAAAATATCAAAATATATTTAAATGTGATTCGTGGCTATGGAATTCCAGTTCGTATAAATGAAAATCCGTCAGTTCGAAGAAGCAGTGTAATAAGCATTTCAAAGACATGTAAGTACAATATTATAAATAATCAAAAAATAATCAAAAATCAATGAATAATTTAATTTATCGCTAACACTTTAAGAATCTATTGTTCACTAATTTATTGTTAATCTTACAAATTATTTGAGACTGTTTTAATGTGAATAATTCATATTTAAAGAAAAAACAATCAAACATGTTTAATTATATTTATATGTATGTTTTAATTATTATTTTTATATAGCAATTAAGAATTTAAATGTGCGTCCGTTTATAATTGCAAAATATAAAAATATAACTGTACGTACAACAACTTCTGATGGATCTAATCCTACATGGAACGAACAGTTAATCCTTCCAATAACTGGCCGTTTGTGTAAATTAAAAGGAGCGATTTCCATACAAATATTTGATGAGATCATTGAAGATATTATAGAAGATGATGTGTTAAGAACTGGTGAATTATTTCAAAGAATTTCTACACGGTTACTAGGTGAATTTCGTATACCGTTTACAACAATATTTTCATCTCAAAAAATTGATGGTATATTTGAGATTCCAATACCACCAGTACTTTTTGGTTACACAAAGTCATCATTGGGCACACCACAAGAACTAGCCTATATGGGTGGAAATGTACCAGATATGAAAGAACGAATGTATTTATCATTATTTGTTGCCTGTGAACCAATATTTGATATACCAAAAATAAATCCTTCATATTTGGAATGTACCGAATTAACAAAGGTTAAGGTGGGTTATCGTTTATCATTATTTAATTAAATTTATTTATGTTTTATGTGCATTTGTAGGATCGAATTCAATTGTGGAGTTTAAATTATCGTGATGAATTTCCACATCGTTTCATAAATCCTTTAGTTGTAATGTCCAGTGGTAAACGGATTTGTACAACACGTTTATTATGTCCTTTAGATCCACCATTTCAACGAAATGAAGCAACAGAAATTTTTATAAGACGATATGTGGCCAATATTCCAGTTTATACAAAAGTGAATGCGTGTACAGCACTTAGTGGTGTGTGGCTAACCAATGAAGAAATATTAAATATAACTTTAGTGTCGCCAAAAGATCTTGGTGTCCTTTTATGTTGCTATTACTTAGCAATTGGATACAGAGCTTGGTTGGTAGCCGGAAAAAGTCTATTAATTGGAGAAACTACGTTTGTTTTAATTCTTGAAGATGGCGAATACTATTTTATTGATCCATCAACAGGTCGAAAATATTCAACAAAGGATTTATTTTGTCCATTAACTGAAATATATTATTTGGTGAATGAGGAAAATGTTTGGGGTAATATACAAAAGGAAACGCGTCCATTTTTAACGAATGTTGATATAAAACAATCATCTGAATGGAGACCGTTATTTAATACGACATTGCAATCCATTAACAGTGGCATACATAATTTGAATTATCAGTATGATGTGCCATTTTCAACAAATGAATTACAAAAAATAATTGAATTGAAAATCATTAAGAAAATTAGTTCTTGGCGTATGAATCATAAGACTGTTTGGAATAGGTAATTATCTTATTAATAATATTTATATAGTCTAATATATAATTAATAATTTTTAGAAATATTCGTCAACAATTACAAGATATATTGGTGGAATTGGAGGAAGATGCATGCCTTGATATCACTACGAAACATTATGTTGAAAAATTACATAACGTTTCTGCTACTTTTAAGGTAAATTAAATATTAATTTATATAATTTGCATAAATGAATTTAATCGAAATTCATTGCCTGTGTTTTAAGGTATCTGGTTTTCCCTTTAATGTTCCATATACAAATCTAACTACATTAATTGAGAAAATACGGAGCTTAGGTGTGCACCAAAATACAAATCCAAATTGTGAATTTTCATTAGCTGTTTATGTGGCATCATATCCGAATGCTGTGCTTTCAATATGGATATGTTTAATTTCATTAGTTCCAAAGGTTCATTAAGAATTTATTGTATTGTATTGAATTTTTTGCATTTTGTGTTTTCGAATAAAGTTATTTTATTTATAAGTCTTTGTAAAGGAAATAATTTAATAATTTGTTAAAAACGCCTGTCCTACCATAATTGAATGCATCTTTAATATGTGCATTTATACGTTTTTCCTTATTCAAATTAAATGAACAACACAAATTAACATACTAAAATTGATTGAAAACATATTCATCTAATTGTATATAATTTCAATATGAAATAATGAGAACCGTATTTAGGTTTTGATAAAAAATTTGATATCCTGATTAAATCTCTGTTTTTTTAATCTCTGTTAATCCATCTTACCTATAAATACAGAAGTCTCCAACTAAAGTTCATTCTATTTGCAATAATCAATGCAAGATGAAGTTTCATTTAGTGTTTAGTATTATCCTATTATTTAAATTAGTGATTTTCGTTGAATTTGTTCAAGGAACTGCACAAGGATTATTGAAAAAGGGTATTTCACCGTATTATCCTTTGCATAGTTCAAAAGACATTGGTCATAAGAAATGTGATTGCAATAACGAATGTAACAGAAATCCGAAGCCGAACGTTTTAAATCCATATGTTACTGGTGGACGTATTTTTATTGGAAATGGCATGAATGTACCTAATTCAGTCTTGAGACCAAATTTTGATCATATAAATGGTAAATACATTTTGATATCTATTTTGATATTATCAACATTGTTTACATTGCCCAACTAAAGTTTGTACTATTTGCAATAATCAATTAAAGATGAAAACCCACTTAGTGTTTAGTATTATTCTGTTGTTTAAATTAGTGATTTTCATTGAATTTGTTCAATCAGGTGCAACAGGATTATTGGAATCGGGTGTTTCACCATTTTATCATATTATTAGTAATCCGAATCATTTAAAACCATCTTTTACTGATGGAGGTAGTATTTTCAATCCAAACTTGAGACCAAATTTTGCACCTGTAAAAGGTAAATATATTTTTATATGTACGTATATAGAATTAGCATATTTACAGAACGCAATATCTGGATCTATATAATTTATGTTATTGGTATTATTTCAACTACAACTTATCCATTTCAGGAAGCTATAATAGTGAAATCGATTACAATCGAATCGGATATTGGAATCCAATAGCACCACAGTCAATACCTGGCCACTATTATTTGCCAGGTCAACCTAAAGAGATCATTGCAAATTCGCCTTGGTGGTCATTCGATCAACAATTTAAACCGAAAGACAATTTTTTAGCTAGTCCATATGTTCCAAATATTGACATTCCAAATGTTGACCAGTATTCTTCTGAGGATAACTTAGGTCTTTTGAGTCCTGGCGAATATAATCAAATTCAGTGGGCTAAAATCGCTCAAGCTATTGCTAATTATCTTTCCGGTATTGCTAATGTTGGTAAAACATCAGGAGCTGGATCTGGTATTGGAAATATTCCTTCTACAGGTTCAATATCAAGAATTGGAGTTGGAGGAAGTACAGTTGTTGAATCGATAACAGGTAGTAATTCGCCATCATGTGCCGGACCTATAAATGGTGGAAGAGATGATATAAGCGCTGGTGCAAACTCAGGAGCTGGATTTAGGATTGAAAATATTCCTTCTACAGGTTCTATATCAGGAGATGGAGCTGGAGGGAGTGCTGTTGTTGGATGGATAGCAGGTAGTAATTCGCCATCATGTGCCGGACCTATGAATGGTGGTAGAGTTGATAAAAGCGCTGGTGCAAATTCAGGAGCTGGATTTAGGATTGGAAATATTCCTTCTACAGGTTCAATAACAGGAGTTGGAGCTGGAGGAAATGCTGCTGTTGGATCGATAGTAGGTAGTAATTCGGTAAACAATGCCGGACTTGTAAATGGTGGTAGAGTTGATATTATTGCTGGTGCAAACTCAGGAGCTGGATATAGGATTGGAAATATTCCTTCTAGAGGTTCAATATCAGGAGTTCGAGCTGGGGGAAATGCTGCTGTTGGATCGATAGCAGGTAGTAATTCAGTAAGCAATGCCGGACCTGTAAATGGTGGTAGAGTTGATAATAGTGCTGGTGCAACATCAGGAGCTGGAGTTAGTATTGGAAATATTCCTTCTTCAGGTTCAATATCCGGAGTTCGAGCTGGAGGAAGTGCTGCTGCTGGATCGACAGCAGGTAGTTCGGCATCCAGTGCCGCACTTATAAATGGTGGTAGAGTTGATACTAGTGCTGCTGCAACATCAGGAGCTGGATTTGGAATTGGAAATATTCCTTCTACAGGTTCAATATCCGGAGTTGGAGCTGGAGGAAGTGCTGCTGCTGGATCGACAGCAGGTAGTTCGGCATCCAGTGCCGCACTTATAAATGGTGGTAGAGTTAAAACTAGTGCAACATCAGAGGCTGGATCTAGAATTGTAGGTAATGCTGGTGCAGATGTTAATGATAATGCTGGGTCTAGAATGAAAAAAATTTTCAACAAAATTACATCAACAAAATTACGAGCTGGATCTAGTATTGGAAATAATGGTGTTGCAGATGTTAAAGGTAATGCTGGACCTGGAGTGAAGCGGTTTTTCAACAAAGTAGCAAAGTAGTCACTGATGTTATTGCCGGCGCTAAATGTAACAAAGCTTCTAAACTAGAAAGGTTTTTAATAAACGTTAACAATTAGCTATCAAATTTCAAATCACACATATATATAACATGAATTTATAATTATTTTTAATTTTTAATTTACAAATCATGGTTTTGGGCATGTAAAATAAAAACGATACGAAATTGAATGCTGAATCTTTTTTTTACATCACTCTGTGAGAGATGTATATTGTGTTCCATTAACCCATTAACAAAATTAAACAGTAACAAAATTATTATACCCATTAAGTCTGTCTACTCTTAAATAAAAATTTAGAGTAACTGTAGAAGGGTGGAAAATTTATTTTCATAATTATCTGCAAAACGGTGTCTACAATTTCTTTTTGATTTTAATAAATTGCTTATTTAAACCTATCCAAATTCGATTTGGTTTGGTATAGTATACTGGAATAGTGTCAAATTTAGTTACGATGTTATTTTTCAAATTTTATTTTGTTATGAATTTTAAACTTTTCAAACATTTTACAGTTTCAAAATGGGGCGAGGTACGTTGGGGATACTATTCTGTAGCACTCTTTCTTATTTCATAGTAACACTTGTTATCAAATCACTTATTCTTATAGTATATTACGAGCTTGTGGCGACCTCAGTGTTTCATTATAAATGTTAATATAAATTATAGCAGTCATTGAAACAGTGTAAGGGTCATTGCAAGCTTACAGTAAGGAAACGAAAATGAACACTTTAAATTTAAAATCAGAATATTCTTGGATTCATTGCAATAAATGCATTAAATTATTTGATCCAAAATTAAAATGGTATTATTTGACCTGTAAACACGTGTATTGTAAAAGTTGCATAAAGACAGGTGACTAAAATTCAGTTTTATTTATTTCGTATTGTACTTATTTAATTATATATTTGAATATTTCTATCTACAGAATCGAAAAATGCTCAAAATGTGATAAACTGTGTTATTGCTGGTTGTGGAAAGGTTACAAAGTTCATTGAAATTGGCTCATCGGTAAACATCATCAACTAAACATTTGTTGATTTAACGAATTTCATTATTTTCTTATAACCTTAGATGCCAAATGATATGCAAGACCTGTTCAATCCCAGAGCTGAACACAACTTAGCAAAATGGATTGCAATTTGTCAATTTCAAGATGAGCAAAAGTCTGCATATCTCAAACATCTAATGGATTTGGTACATTTCAATTATTTTACCATTAATAAATAATAGATTTTAACATTAATATTCATTTTAGAATTCCAGGCTAGAATCACAACTTAAATCAATTGACATAAAAGAGTTGCTAAAGAAGAAAGAAGCTGTAAAATTACAATACCAACAATCTACGTTAGAGAGAGAAAAATTATTGGCTACATACAATTCGATATCTGTAAGCATATTAATCATCCAATTATTCGATTTTAAATAATTTGAATTGCAAATAATAGGCATCGTCTAAGGATGGATATAGGAATCAAAGTAATGAGTCAATCGGTCTCACTCCACAATTTTCATCTCCTATGAATAATCGGAATGAGAGTTTAAATTTCATGAATATGAAGAGAGATCAATCACCATCGGGATTATCTGATTATTTAACAAAATTGAATTTAACTAAAATGTTAGTATATATTGGAATCTATTTAATTGAGTAACTTATATTTAATTCATTTTTATAGGAAAAAGAAACGTGATTCATCTACCGGCAGCTCCTCACGTGGATCCAAGAGAAAATAAACAATTTATTTCAATTTATTACTTATATTCGTATATAAGTTGAGTTACAGTAGTGTAATGTTTTATTCATATTGTCTATCAACACTCTAACATTTTAAAAGTATGAGTTTCTCCACGAAATACGTATAAAAAACCTGAATTTTTAATCACTACATGAACAAAAAGACACTCATTTTGATAAGAGTTTGTCAGCACAATGAATTCATATTATTATTCACATCGAGCCCGGCAATATTTGAATTACTTATTTGTATACTAGTGGTAGAATCCACTAGACGAACTAACCAATTTAGCTGAATTAGTTTAGAGTTTCAATTGATATCAATTGGTAAGGTCTATTACAAAATTCAACTGGAGCTTGATTCAATTTAAAACAACTGCAGTGCAATCAATACTCAGTACTATTTCAACTCCGTTCATATCAAGTTCAAGTTTATCTACTAGCTGATAAAAGGAACTCTTTTTAAGATTTATTAAAGTGAATTATTAGAATTATCTAGTTGTTAAAATTTAATAAACAAGTCTAATTACTACTGAATTTGTGATGTTAAGTAAATTATTAAATGTATCTAAACATGCGTTTCAAACTTATCCGCTCTTCGCTAACATGGTTATATATGGGTCACTCTATGTTGGCGCCGAATTTTCTCAGCAAACAATCAATAAAAAGATTCTCGTATGATATAAACATAATATCAGTCTATCTATTAATAGAGTAATCCAAAATTTATGATTTAAGGCCAAACCGAGAGAGAAGTACAGCATTGATACTCTAATGCGGTATGCAGTAATGGGAACCATGATTTACTCGCCAATATTATTCTTCTGGTAAGCAAAATTGGAACTCTGATTTTGTGTAACATATCCAATTCATTTACTATTCACTTGCAATAGGTATAAGAGATTAGATAAAGCATTCCCAGGAACAAAACCAAAAATTGTATTTCAAAAGTTGATATTGGATCAATTTGTGTTGACACCAAATTTATTATTTTGCTTCTTTACTGGTGAGCAGTACTGAATTAATAAAACGTCAGTAAAGTTATCTAGAGTTTTAAATAAATGAACTTTTGTTTTAGGAATGTCTCTTATGGAAGGTGTTGCTGACCCACTTGCCGAATTTAAAGCAAAATTTGTGCCTACATTTATTAAATCCTGTTATTTTTGGATACCAGTACAAACTATAAATTTTTTATTTGTCGGTCCTAGATTTAGAGTGATTTATGTTGGTACCTCGTCCTTGATTTGGGCCAATATATTGTGTTTTATCAAGAGACAATCCGTTGAAACAATGGATGAAGTCAAAGATATTAACAAAACGCCATAATTGTAATTTTATACACATTTATTATCCAATATATTTTAAACTTTACTGTAGATAGTGCAATTTTATATAAACTCTATACAAAACATATTTTATCTTGTTCTAAAATGCAATCTATTGTAGTTAAGCGAATAAAAGTATCCAAATTATGTATAAATTAAGTACAGAAATAATTTATATGGGTTTGAATGATGGCAATTTTGATTACTTTCCAGCAACCTATAATTTAGAAGAAATTAATTATAATATTTTAGTACAATCGGTAATCACACGTTACTTACAACTAACAGATTTCCACTTTTGGCTCGATAAATGCTGGGCTCCGGACCAGATTGAATCTCAATTACTCCCCCTTTACCCTTAATCACATTATGGTTCAGTGATGGTGTATCTACAATATTCAGTATTTCGGACCGATGGGTGATATCTAATACCCACACACAAAACTCAATTAAATTCGGTATATGTAAAATCAAATCACCCTTATCTTTTTTAAGTTCAATAGGTATACGGACTAATAGTAAATTGTCGGATTGACTAGTTACATTAAAATCGACTTTATCTAATGGTAATCGATGTTTTTGCTTAAACGTTTTACCATCCAGTATATAAATCGCTTCATTTGATAGTAATAGAAAACGATCTCTTGGTTTGTATCCTCTTCGATCATATTTTATGACTGGGGTGGAGTACTACAAATGAATTACATAGTTAATACTACAAGCAACATTTCTCTATTAAGTTATTCATTACCATTAGCTTCTCGTTACCAAATGCTGTAGCTACGTAATTATTAATTTGGGTCATATGTTCTTTAGCAATACGTTCATCTTGAAACCAGGGACCAATTGATTGTGGATAACTGTTTTTCTTACCTAAAAAAAAATCAAACAGATGATAATTATGCTATGTAAATCAACTCAATTAATTCATACCTTTGAATGTTTTTTCTGCCAATATTTTTAATTCAAATTGTCTCTTCTTTTCCGAACTCAATCGTTGTCGATATAATCTGGCCAAATGTAGTCTATGGTAACGATGTAATAATTTCGATGCTTCTTCACAATGTTTAGGTGCTGATGGCCATGACTTGTCTAATACATTTTGTGGTAGTTGTTTCGATAAACGGATTAACCATATTCGTTTTGTTTGTGCAATAAATTTTTCATTAAAACCATTCGGCGGATCATTGCGTGTTATAAAACCTCGTATAAAGTCTCGGACTCTATTCACAGCATCGCGTCGCTCCTTGGCATGTTTTATTGCCAAATACCGACGAATATATTTTTGCATTGTGATTGCAGCCATTTTCATCTCTAAGAATTTCTTTCGTTGGCATCGGCCTTTCCAATGAGCTTGTAATAGAGAAGCCAAATCGTGCTTTTTCATTTGGAATGCATCTTCCGTGGCAAACAATACTTTCGGGAATCGTATGAAAATTTTAGTTTTACCCATGCGATAATCTTCCGGTTTATATTCAAGCTCATTAACAAGAATTTGGACTCCTTCTTTTGGAGTTCCATCACGATAGTTAGGCCAAGTTCTATCACACAAACATTTATACCGTTGTAAGAACATTTCGTATGTTCGACGATAAGCAAATCCTGCACGACGGACGCGTAAGTTCTCCATTAAACCCAAATATTTAACTTGATGCAATACAAGTTCTTGATTTAAAATTGATGGCTGTTGAACGTCATTCGGTTTAATACAACGAATATAAGACGGTTCTTTTACCATCAGAATATCCATTAAGTTATTCAACGAATTCTTGAATTGTGTGATAGCTGTATCTGGACGTTTTTTCTTAATAAACTCACTGTGTGGAAAACATTCGGTTATAATTGAATTTGATGATGTAGTCATGGCTTCTTTCAAATCACGAAACAATAAATCATTATTCTTGTCCATGAATCCATTTACATTATAAGTAACATCGCCAGCATAATGTACCAGTTTGAATTCATCACGGCCCATAATTTTTTGAACAGCCACTGATGCTTTACTGTGACATAAGTAATGCGGATGATTGCCCAATTTTTCATTTAATTTATTCAAAAAGCTTAAATCATTTGGATCACCTGGACGTAGACATTCTTCATCAAGTAATGCTATGATTCCCTTATGTTTTTCCTCAATTAAATTACAAATAACTTTATTATCGAAGAATTCAATTGATTCCCATTCTATACCTTCCTTAAGGTATTCCTCTTGTTCGGATTTCAATGTCAACTCAATAAACAATTGTTGTAATTTTTCATTACAAAAGTTAATGCAAAATTGTTCGAAGCTATTCTTTTTAAATACTTCAAATCCATAAATATCTAATATACCCATAACATTATTTCGCATTGGTGCACTCTCTGGATGTAATGATTTATTTAAACGTGATACCAGCCATGTAAATAGACGATCATAAACAGCTTTGGATAATGCATCTCTTGCATAAATTGCCATTTCTCTGTTTAATGGACTGGTCACAATATCACCTCGGGCATCAATTGTTCTGTTTGTTAAGGCCTCCATTAATTTTTTTTCTTTACAGCCGAGCAACTAAAAACATCAATTATTTTCAATTAAAATACTTAGTTGATTAACAGTATATTTACCTCTGAAACAGCAGCTACAAATTCTGGTTTTAATACTTTTGCTCTACCATCTTCTTGTGTAAATCCAATATTGCCCAAATGTAATACACTAGCAATGATATTCAAAATTTCTCGTTGTTCTATCTTTGAAATTTCCATAATGTTTAATGCGTTCATAACAGTTTTAAAATTTTCATGATCATTTATTCGGCTGACAACACCTTTGGCCTAAAATAAAATCAATTTCAAATTCATTATTAGAATATTAAGATTAAATATTTTAAATAAACTAAATCTGTTTTATTATAATTAATAATATTCTAAATAAAAAAAATAAAACAGATAAAGTTTATTATTTTTGTGTTCATTAATCATACCCCTTCAGTTAAGTAATAATAATTATCGAAATTCCGTTTCAATCGTAATTCTTTTATTAAATCATCATCAGCGCCAACCAATAACTGATAAAATATATGGAAATTTCGTTCACCTGTACTCTGATGTACAACTCGAGTCTTTTCAAGCAAATAATTCAATATATTTCCACCTTCTGGTGCCCCTTTATAGTTAAACTGAACATCCATATATTTACCAAAACGTGATGAGTTGTCATTACGATTTGTTTTAGCATTTCCGAATGCCTCTAGCACAGGATTACTTTGTAATAGTTTATCCTTCACACCCTCAACGGTATCAATATGACCGGAGGCAGCAGCGATATATTGCAATATCTTTTTCGAAGCTTCCGTTTTACCAGAACCACTTTCACCTAATTAAGAAATATACATAAAACCCAAAAGCCAATGAATATAATCAGATAGAATTATTAATAGCCAATATTGTTGTCATTCCAATCGATCAAAAGCCAACATAAAATGTAACAAAATGTCTGTATAATAAAACAAATAGCTCACCTGATATCAATATGCATTGACCTCGATTCTCCTCCGTTAATGATCTGTACGCATTATCGCTGATAGCAAAACTGTAAAAAGAGCGAATATAAAAATTGATATGACGAAAATTCAATAGGTATGTATAACCAAATTGCTTAAAAGAATTCGTATATTAGTTAGTTGTGTGTGTGGTAAATCACCAACTAAAGCTACCTACATGTGGGGTGGTGCTTCAAAGAAATGACGTTTGCGATATTGTTTTATATGCTCCTCCGAATAAATCGGTAATTCCTTGTATGGGTTAACAGATATCAACACCTGACCAATATAAGTCTATTTAATAATACAGAGAAAGAGAGAGAGAAAAAAACATTAATTCATAAGTAATAAAAGTAAATAAAAAACCTCTTGAAGGTAAAATTGAAAAATAAAAAAATACATTGAAAACTACAAGTCAGTTTAGTGTAATGAATGATAAATTAATCAGATTGAATGTTACTCACGTAGATAAGATTTTCTTTAAAACGTTTTGTTAAATTATCAACAAATGCCGTTTCGCTTTGATAATCTTCAAGAAGAACAAAGTCCTGGAGCCCAACCAGGTCTCGTTCGTACAGACCCTTCTCCATGGTACTCTGCAATCTGGCTAAACTGATGATTAGATTAAAAAAAAAAATAACAACAGACAAAAAATTAGAAAATTAATCTTCATTTAATGATTACTTAATCCATGGTATGAATGTGTCATTTATTTTTCGCCCATGAAAGTATGACAAAAATTAATCGATGAATTACATTTATCATTCATTCCATTCCATCAAGGTTATTATACGATTTCTTTGATAAAATCATACCAAAAACATTGAAATTTCTTCTGTTTATCTAATTAAATTGCATTGTCCAACATGAATCTACTATTTAATGTTGTCCAACAATACCATACGTACTCTTAATGCTATTTATATGGTTCCATCATTATCATTTATTATTTGAAAGTAGTTACTATTCAAATATTCCTTAACGGTTAATAAAAATCATAAGGCTATAATCTAATGGATGCTTTAAAACGATTACTCATCTATTGATTAACACATTCATTGAATGCCAATAGTTAGGTAATGCATTATTTGCATACCATTCAATTGGTAAACTAAATATTTTAAAATTCAATCAACGCATTCGGACGGTCGTATTGAAACTGAAAGATGTGTTACTTCATAATTATTAATATCGATCGAAATCATTCTGTGTGACCAAATAACATTATTCAGCCTGTGAGAGAGAGAGGAATCATTCAACAGTATTTATTTAATTTAAACAATATTGCCACTGAATAGAGACCACAAAACTGAGATTTTCAATTTCATTTAATCACTTTTTTATTCGCATGTGTATGACGTTTGGAATATAAGAAAGATACAAACACAATTTACAGTGAACACATTATGATGTATTAATGGTAAATACCTTTTCATTGTTACGTTTAATTTTTAACAGCTCACACAGTCAATATGGATTACTAAAATATGCGATTTAATCCAAAATAAATCGTCAAGGAAAACACTGTAACTAATAACTGCTTCAAAATGCCCAGAACAAAATTTTTGCATCAATTACAGGCACATACTTTATTACAATTTCACTGTGTTGAACTGAACGTTTAACTAATTTTTGTATTGCCGGAATTTATTGTTGGTGAATATCAATATGAATTTATTATTTTTTGAATTTTATTTTCTATTATCAAAAACGGATGTGAAAAAAAATTTTGAATGAAAAATTTATATATTGACAACCGAAGGTAAATAAATAAACTTTCAACTTATTGAGAGCACTGTACAGAATGAATTTTTCAGATTCAAATGGAACACATGACAGGATATCACTTCACGAATTGATTTTTTTTTTAATTCGATTTATTTGGATACAATCATCAGAAAATTGGCGGCAGTTTGAAAATCCACTTGAATTGATTATTTTTTATATTTGTAATAATTTCACTTTGAATGTGTGGTATCTATCTTGATAATTTTATAAGACAATTGTACTAAGCAATTATAAATCACCAGGGTCCGCTGTTTGAACCAATTTAGTGAATCTCCAATCAGAAACTGACCATTCGTTTTGAACTCAAATAATCATTTTGCTTATTACTTTACTCATATTCATACAGTATTTATTTCACATTATCAATTCAATAAATAAATATTACGTTCACCCACAAGTAAAAAGAAAAATAAAAATTATAAAGTGCTACCACTTTTAAGTATATAAATATTTTTCCTCTCAAAGAGATATCATTTTTATATAGAAGGTTCGATATAATGTACATTCTCATACTTTAATCACCTCTCTATACATTTGCAATATTACATTGCCAACTATAAAGGTGAGATATTCATAAAAAAAAAAATAAGAAAATAATATTTTATTTCTTAAATGTTTTCGAACTACCTTGTCAAGTGTCAATATTTCAGTTTTAATTGGAATGTTTTACAACAATAACCATATAGCAATCTATAGTTCGTTCAATTTCATTTAATTTAATTTTTTGCCATTGCCATTAAACATCTCTGTCTGTTATCAGTGCAATATAAATTTTATTTGATATAATAAACGAAACATATATGAAAATTATGAGCAGTCAAAATATACATTACAGTTGAATTGGCATCTTATGATTACAGTAAGTAAACCATTTAACTGTACCAAAATTCAGGATACAAATAAATTATCAACTGTATTATTATTAAACAGTTTCCGATTGTTTTAATTAGATCATCACTTTTATTTTCAATTTGTTAGCGCAACATAAATACATAGTGATGAATTTAATTCAATTTGTGATGGTTATTTTCCTATTCGTGTTACAACTGAAGTTTCTAACAAAAAAAATGAATAATTTTAGCACACAGAATATATGGATAAAAAAATTTCACTTAGTTTACATTACAATTTGATTAATTAACAATGGTGGTTACATAAAAATGCCATTTACTTATGAATAAAAATAAAATTTCATTAACGAAACATTGTTTATGGTCACCCATGTACATGAGATCTGGTTCTGCTAAATGCCAAGTCCAATGTTGTTCACATTAAAAGGCAAAAACCATCATATGAAAACGACAATTTTACTTGTACGCATAATGAAATGCCCGAATTATAAATTCTATTTGTAATACGGTTTGAAACTTCATATAAACATTTTATAGCATTAAAATCCAATAATTATCTATAAATAAGAGTTTTTAATGTTGTTCATGAGATTTTACAGAAAAAGAAAAACAATAATAAGTCCATCTGGTTGTACACCGATTTAATGGGACAGTAGTGTCACAGTGGCCTCAACTTGTGTAATTTATGATTATATATGAATTCAATCATAATTATAAGTGAAATCAACTTGAAATTGTGTGTATTTTATTCTCAAATTAATTTATCGATTTCAAGTTTTTAATACAAACGGCGCTATCTAAAAATCACCTGATAACACAATTGATATGAGCATTCTTTTTCCCGATAATATACGAATTTCCAGATAAGAAAGTAAATAATGTTCAACTGGAATCGATGAAACAATCATAATGTATAACACCAATAAAATTACAAATTTTATTTAGAACATAAAAATTCGATTTAATTATAACTATCCCCATAGTCAGAAAACAAAAAAAAAATCATTTTACAGCCATATCACAGATGAGTCGTTTTCCGCATAACAATCATAAAATTCAATATTGAATGTGTTTGCTCATTAAACATTACCCATAATGATATGAGGATAATAATTTTAAAACATATACAAAGTTACTTATGAGAATTTAATTAAATTGAAAAGAATTATAATTGAATTTGTGTTAATCATAACCAATGTAACGTGGAATAATTTTAATACAAAACCACCCAGATGTCTTCATATAAAGTACTTTATTTGAACAGTGAATTAATCCACCTGGTGATAGCTGTCACTCCATTGTCTGTTTGATTAACCATTCTGAGAACATAAATTGCAACAGACTATTTTTATATTTTATGTTTTATATTTCACTTATCTTTATATAATTTTTATTTTGTTTCCACTCATACATTTCTCAGTACCATTAAACGAGGTTTCATGTTATCAATGATATATTTTTGAATTCCATACCATTCCCATATAATAGCAAAAACCGTTGAATTTAAAATATACACACAGTAATATCACTCAGTTATAAATATATAGAAATTTTGAACTAAGAAATTATTTATATCAATTCTGATTGCATTCAAATGCATCACAGATTCATTAAGACACACACATATCTTTTAATCTCTTACGTTTCGCGTTCACAAGTTATTGCAATGAACAAAACAAAAACCAAAAAAGAAAAACAAAAAAAGTATCAACAAACCGAATGAATTTAATCATGTTATACCATCGCAAATGATATTTTTAGCAACAGATTTCGTTACTTTTCCTTTCTTTTTAGCATTTCACCGAAACCAAATTGAACGCGTTATAGAGATTGATTTATACAGTTGTATTTAAAGATTGACTTAATTTGCTTAACGTTTAGAGCTACTAATGTTTCGTTGGTCTCACATTAAAAAAAAATAGAAGAAATATTATCTTCCTCGTTAGGAATTACCTAACAGAACGACACAGCAAAAATCTGAATATGCATTCAAAATGTAAATGATTTAATTTTGTTGTCTTTTTAGTTTCTCATAAACTGCACATTTAATGCCATAATAAAACTTGTATCGTTGTCTAATCACTTTGGATGAATTTCCACTTTTTTATTTTATTTTTTCGTCATTTCACTTCTATTTTCAGAGATGAAAATTTAATGCTGACGTTTTGATATTTAAGAAAAACTACATGAGCAAAAAAGAAAAAACAAAATCTAACAAATAACACAAATAGCATTTGTTGTTTTCCCTTCATTCCAAACGATCATTAAAGATTTCATCGTTAACAAGACCATCTGTAGAAGTTATATTTTTATTATTTCATGTAGTTCATGTTTTTTTATTTTAAATTTTCTTGTATATATGCAACTTGATAACTAAACATTATTCATTTTATTTTTTTTGTGAAAACATCAAGTCAAATTTATCGTATTTTAATTATATATGAAATCAACACAGACAGATGAAGTGTACTCGTAATAATTCTTACGTTTGAGGTGCTTCATGTTTTTTTTTTTTTGTACACAACAAAAAATTAACCAAATAATCTAAGTCGTATTTTTAATATTCTATTGTATGGAAATTCGATTTTTATATTTTCGTATGGATCATAAAATTACTGAATGGCATCATGAAGGAGGACATAACCATCATCAGGTACACATATTTTGGTGTGACTAATTCTAACATGTCTTATGGGGTAATTAAATTATGAATTCTATTCACATACAGCAGTTACGTTGAAGCACAACGAAAGTACTGGTTTCTGTTCAGACCAAAAAATTTGGTCATTCCCAAGAACTTAAATCATAATTTAATTTTTGTTTTTCACTTTAAACGTATGGAGTCATTTCATGACCATACCATCATTAGAGAATCAGAAATTTATAAAATCTTCAGTATTTTTTCTGTTTAAATCCATAAATCTTTTCGTCTTCAAATGTCTGAACACCAGAGGCAGTAGAATTTCATCAATACATATGGAATGAGGAAATGGCAATCAACGCATTTGCAATATGTTACGTGTATTCATGTTTTAAATTTCCATGTCCAAACATTCAAATGACTAACTATCAGATTTCAAACGATCATATACAACAGTTACGTAAAATTGCTTTCGATAATATTAAATTACTCAAATGCATATAATTGCACTTAGTGTAAAACCACAGGAATAATTTATAAATAAAAAAAAAGAAAAATAACATCGAATTTAATTTCATTCATACGTTCAGTTCAATTTTAAATATTTTAATCTGTTTTCGTTGTCACATAGAGCAGTAAATTAATACAGGTATTAAGTGTTTTACAAAGGTAAATAGAAAATAGCCTATATAATGTTCTGTGCTAAAAGCAAAAAAAAAAATAAACAATCAGTTTATTTTTGCGTTAACTATGGAATCAATGATTTAATGCGATATAAAACTGAAACAAATACAGTGGATGATTCATTCAATAAATGCATTGCTTATGGATTCAGTCATATTTACACTAAATTCAATGACTCCAGTAATGTAATTTTTGTTTTCGTTAATCCACCAACAAAAGTCTGTAAAGTAGGTACGAGCACACGAGTAAATTGAAGCTTTAGGAAGCCACAGCATATTCATAAATGTAATTAATTGTCTGTTTAAATTCAACTTAGTCTTTTATTATTTATTATGGATACTCTTATATGCACCCGTATTTATAAACATATTAATATTATTATTATTTTATTCTTATTTATTCAAAAATCACTTTCACATATTTATATTCTATGTTTATATGTCTCTGATTCTATCAATTGATAGAAGAAAATTATAATTTAATTTTCCACATGGCAAATGTTTTATTACGATATAGAGAAAATATAACAAAATAAATGGTTTTTTCCCCTACTCTCTGTCATTGATTTGAATGTGGCTTATTGTATTAGTCAACAATGTCCAATAGGTAGGTATTAAAAGGGTATTTTTTTTTTATGATTTCATTCTGGTTCACATAATCCATACATTATACCGCCTGGGCCAGAGATATAATTTCCTCATAAAACTGATTTCAGTAAATTTCAAAACCAAACAATCAAAAAAGAAACAGCAGACATAAATAAGTTACTTAGTAAGTAGTGATATGTAAATCCATAACTGTAACTTATTATTAGAATTATATTTCACCAATTGTCTGTTTTATATAGCAAATAATAAAAAAAAAATAAAATCACCGATCCAGGTATTTATCATCTATTAAACGATATTGAAATGCATTACAGATGCAGTCGTCAGCCAATATGAATATACTTATATGTATAAATAGATTGTTAATATGGTTCCATTATTTGCAAGTCAATGAGCAACTTTTAACTTTTGACTTGATTCATTCTGGTGACAACAGAATTGAATGACTAACTCTCTCGGTCTGAAGACAAGAGGTACCATCGATTATCTCACTTTCTTACGGTTGCATGAGTCACACCGTTAAGAGTATAATACTGATGCGTTTCAATGATATACTTTATATACATTTCTATTTGTTTATCATAAATAACATAAATGGTCTCACTCACTTATTTCAACTAGTACTCAGAACTATAAAGAATTTAAATGTTCGTTTTCAACAATTATACTGGTAATATGGTTCAAAGAGTCCATCCACGTTTTAAAATTGAATTAATTTATGTTAAATAAAATAACAAAAGTGACTAGTTTTTGTTGCTTTTGTTGATCACAAATAACGATAGATAATTCATAACCGTCACAAGAAAATTAGTTATGTAGCTTTGCTGTTTTAAATACACTAAAAATCCAGTGAACTCTTTTATAAAGTAATCTACGTATTTAAGGTTGTTGTTGTTTGATTATTGTTTTTTTTTTTCAATTTAATATTTTGGTTCCACTCCATAAAATTCACCTTAATTAAACAGTCTATTATTATATCATAATTATAAATAACTGATTTAACAAAACATTGTGCACTTGATTCATCATGAATAAACTTTGACTATGTACTAATAAAAAGGAAAATAAAATCATTAAAGGAAATGAATATAAACGAAAAATTAAAGAAAAAAAAAAAACAATTTTTGATTCGAATACAAAAAAAAATTCCAAATTTCTGGTTTTTTTTTGTTTTAAATGAAGATTAATAATCAATTATGGTGTATTATAACGAAAAAAAAAAATAATAAAAATTATAATTGGAAACCATAATATAGATTGATATATATTTCTCAACGAATTCAATACTTGTAATTTACCATTAACACAGAAAATATAAAACAATGTAATACGCGATATAAATAATGAAAAACTCTTTTCTTTTAACTTCTCTCTTATACTGTATATATATGATATTATCATCTCTATACAGATAGATANACCATAATATAGATTGATATATATTTCTCAACGAATTCAATACTTGTAATTTACCATTAACACAGAAAATATAAAACAATGTAATACGCGATATAAATAATGAAAAACTCTTTTCTTTTAACTTCTCTCTTATACTGTATATATATGATATTATCATCTCTATACAGATAGATACCGAATAACCGGCTTAACAACTTTAGCATAACCGTCGAAAGAGATCTTCACCTGTGTACACGCTTTGAACTTAAGAGTTAAAAGACCAAAACGACTTATGTTATGGATCATCAACACCACGCAACCACAATCATACTCTTACCCAGCACAATTATTAAATTATTATATGAATAATAACGTAATATGATTTAATTCCGGTTCACTGATTTCAATAATTCTATGGTTTTTTACTTCGAAACTTTTTTAATGATTACAGATTAAAACACTTTAAGTTTAAGTTCAATATAAATATTATTGAATCACAATAACGTAAGCGCAATTACGGTTATCAATTAACGTTGATCATTAAAATTTATTAAAAACCATTGTTAACTAATTATGTTGATAATTACCGTTAGTTTTCACTGTGACTAGAATTTCCTATTCCTTGTTTTTTGTTTTAAACGGATTATCCGACCGTTTTGCAGTATTCAAATATCCAAATGAAACGCGTCTTCTCGGATGGCAAACTTCTGACCGAATGAAGAAGAAATTGGATTTACTATACGATGCCACCACCAAAACTATAAATCCAGTAATGTTGGATATACAGAAAATAAAAAAGCCGCCGTACGACTGTATTAATAAACCGCGAATGTTAACATACTGTAAGCCAATGGGCCATATACTTAATGAAACAGTACAAGGAGACCGTTTTCACTGGCAGCCAGTATTTTTTGGTGAACTTGTGCGCGACTTATGCTACGCTTTTTTTTTCCCTACGATTATGTATATATTTGAAAAACAGAAAAAAAAAAAAAA
>JXOR01000381.1:0-134524 GCA_001014335.1 Coboldia fuscipes
CTTCCCATATTTCACAGAAGACGTGTTATTCTGCATACAGTTAGTGAATAGTTTTAGCCATTTACACCCATTTTTCAATTTTATGTTTTCGACGCAATCAGTTGAGTTCATTTGTATGTCATATTAGCGAAGATTATTGTTTACAAGAGTGTTTGTCGAAGTGGTAAAATTTACCTTTTTTCGCATCTTATTAATTGATATTATGATAAAATTAAGGGATTTAGTTTTGTTTCAATTAGTTTATTTATTACTGCATTTAGTTGAACCATCAATAGGTAAGTGGAACGATAGTTTTATGTCAAAACATGGAACATTTTCAATTTTTGTTGTCTCTTCCACGGTTTGTTTACTATGTGGTGAATTTTGATTGGTCGTTGATTTGAGACTCGATTTTAATCTATACTTCTGACTCAAATACTAAGTATGGGCAGTTTAACTGATTATGCTTTGTTTTGGATGTTTCAGCTGCCAAGACAAGATATGTAACATGTGGCTCAATTTTAAAGCTTATAAACACGGACTATAGAATCCGGTTGCATTCACATGATGTTAAATACGGGACCGGTTCGGGTCAACAATCAGTGACTGGAACTGAATTACAGGAGGATGTAAACAGCCACTGGCAAATAATGGCTCCAACAGGGAAGCAATGCGAACGAGGGTAAGCCTACTACTACCGAGAATACGTATATAAACTGAATCATCTAATGCACCTAATTACAGATCTATAGTGCAATGTGGTGATAAGATTCGACTGCAACACAGCGTTACCAAGAAGAACTTACACTCGCATCTCTTCCAAAGTCCTTTATCTGGTTCGCAGGAAATTTCATGTTATGGAGACGATTCGGGTAAATTTAAGATTTCATAAATGCTAAACATTTATTGCCAACAGTTATTTGAATTTTAGGCCACGGTGACACTGGCGATCATTGGGAAGTTATCTGTACCGGTCAATATTGGGAGAGAGATAATCCAGTTAAATTTCGTCATACTGATACTGACGTGTACTTGGCTGCATCTGGTCGAACATTCGGCCGTCCAATTAATGGACAAATGGAAATAGTGGGAATTCATTCACCGCATGGCGGTACTGGTTGGAAGGCGGCTGAAGGTTTATTTGTACATCCAAATGAGAGCAAAGACACGAATGTTAACCGTCATACGGAATTGTAGAAACTTAAGTCCACCTCATGAATCCAACAAATATGAATAAGTATTCTGTAATAACTTATAGCTGTGTGATCTGATTTTTCTATGGCTAATTAGAATTGGTAATCAAATCGTATATAGTTCCAATTTTAACGAATCAATTGTCTTGTAATAATTCCTCAAATATATTGTAATGTAAATAAAATTAGGAAAATAAATTAATTTTTCAATTTTCTTTTGTGAAACGGATGTGTTCAGAACAATCTTGTGTTGTCAGTGAAATTCCCGTAGAAGTAGTCAAAAGGCGACAGCAGCGCCTCGTGCGGTGGTACTTGGAATTATTTTTTTTCTTTTTGCGATTGTTTATCAGAATCGGAAAATTCTGTATTGGAAAATTTATTATCGTGTAAAACTCGAGATAAGGTAGACGCAATTTATTCCAAGTGTTTCTATTGGTTTATTCATTTAATCATTGTTCATAATCTGTTCAAAAAAAAATACACAGATTATCAATTTGAGTGGTTTTAATAACGAAGAATAACACAATAAAGGTAAACGTTATCTATTGAAACGGTATTAATATTCGGTCATTAAACACGCATAAGATTAATTCAATTAGTTTTATGAGAATAAAAAGAAAATTCTAATGTTCATCGTAGCACATTACTGGCTGTAATAATCATTCTACTTTTTGTTTTTCCTATCAATCAATAAGTAAAGTGAGTGGAAAATTCCAATTAATTGTAAAACAAAAATAGCCTTCGAAAGTGTTATAGAGAAAAAATATTAAAGTTCTATTTCGATTTTGCCTGCCCTTTCAAAGACTTTTATCGTTGTCATTGTTCGCGATAGGAAAATATAACTTTTGTTAACCAATCCTCTTTGAACTAAAAATTCAGAATTCATATTCTAGTGTTAAGTGTGTCCCAATAATAAATTAATTAGTGTTTTCAAGAGTTCTCATTAATATTTTGTTATGGATTAACCATCATCGTATGAATTTTAATTGCCTGGGAAACGGTTAAATGAAAAGCAAAGTGATTCTCGAATATAATTAGAATGTGAGTACAAATTATTTACTAAATTTTGTTTCTTTTTTTTTCCTTTTTTGATTGTATATTAATCTCATGTGTGGTAGTTGGTAGACATTCACTTTATTCTGTTTCATTCAATGTGCACTTGAGTTTTTATGTTAACGATAGCAAAAAAAATTACGAAATATGGATAAAAATTTTGTGATTGTGCCTTTATGTGTTATAAGTGCAAAAGGGAAAGAACGGAATAGAAGAGAAATATTGACGAAAAAAGCAAGGTCGCATGTCCTTGTACACACATAAATCCCTTACTCCCCTTGACACTCTAGTGTTCTATATTGACTACTGGTGGTGGTTAAAAAAACGAAAATGAAAAGATTGTTAAGCGAAAGTGAGAGAAAATAAAATATACAGGTTTTTCCATATTTCTTCCATAAAACTCATAGACTTTTCCGATCCAGAAGTGTGTCTAACATTTTCATCGATTCCAATGTGAATGTGGCAAATACATAACTATGCCACTTACTAATTTATTTTTTTCGCTCTTGTTATATGCTCTATAACGGTGAAAATTGTCGGTTCGTCTATCAGTAAGAGCACCTGAACACGATTGTATTAGATAGAAAAGTATGGCACCACACTTTGTATGAATAAAATACAATATCTGTTCAAGTATTAAAGAATTTCTTATAATATTCTTATTGTGACATTTGACTATTTATTCGTTAATGATAATTTATAACGTGAAAAATTGTATTTTTGAGAGAAAACATCGTGATCCAAGTGTAGATACTTTTACGTTTAACGCATATGTATTGAGTATAGAAAAGAAAATCATTAAAGTTACTGATTATTTCGGGTGGGAGACATAATTTTTGTTTTTGTGGGGGAGAATTTATGACGATAAAACCAAATTATATCAGATCAATATAAATTAAATAAGTTCCTGTAATAGAATTCTTTGAATTACATGAATTCAAATTAATAATTTAACATAATTCAATATGTTTGTTAAACCTTGAAATTAGTAACCGTAAAGTTTTTTCTTTTCCCAGATTACGAATAGATTAAAAGCCTTCTTGTAATTCAGTTTTTTTTTTTTCCAAAGGAATTTCATTCCGTATACGATATTTTTCTAGATATTTTGTATACATTTCTGTTTTCTGTTTTCCCATTTCCGTTATTATCATTCAAGTCCAGAGAAGCGGGTAATCTCAATGGAACACACCTAAATTTCTGTCCTTGTTATTCATGTAACATGCCAGCATTGCCAATATTTACGTCTTATGTTGAATTGTTGTGTTCTATTTAGTCCCTATTTCACGAGTCTTTCATTTCTCATCTTTTTTTTTTGCTGTTGTGTGAATACTTGCTGTTTTGGTTTCCTCTCTATTCTCTATTCGCGTATCCATTTCTATATGCCAATCGGTCTTGTTTAGAATTTTCTCCATTGGGGCGAATCGTTTCTGATTGTATATTTCATTATGCCATACAACTTTATTTCGAATTCTCTTGTTATTTTCCGTATCTTTTTTTTTTGTTTTTCCTTTAATGCCATCCTGTTGTATTCATTTCTTTTCTTGCTCTACATATTTTTTGTTGTGGCTGGCTTTTCTTTCTGTTATTTTTTTTTATTGCTGTGAGTTCAGTATCAATTCGGTATATCGATGTAATCCAATGTGTTTTACAGGGCGTTGTATGTTTAAATATTTTCACCATATTCCATACATAAAAATTCAACGATTTCTGTTTTGATACATTCAGGCATCCCCGTCATTCAAGTACAAAAAGGGAACATATCGTTTGATAAAATGCGTCTTGAATACGCATACAGCATGTATCTATATCGATGTATTATGTATGCTTGTCATTTATGGAGACAAATGGGGATGGGGCGACTGGTTCACCGACAGATTGAAGGAATAAATGATTGCTCCCGTTTGTTCCTTTTAATTTACCATTCAAGTATAAGTGATGTTATAAAGAATTCGCTAGAGAAGTTTTCATTTTTACGTTTTTTTTTGGAAAACGATTCTTGTTTAGTTCGACGCAATTTCAGTTTGATTCTTATCAGCCGAAAAAGGAAAAAAAACCTCGAAAAAAGAAGAATTTAACATTTTCCTCTATCTACGCACATAAAATATGATGAACAGCCGTTTAGGTTTATAAAGCACATTCTTCTCTCGATTCCTTTTTTCTTTTCGTATGCTTCCTTGAATTATGGGTTTGTTCGGTTGGTATTCTGTGCTCCGGTTTTTGTTGTTGCACGGTTAAATGGTAAAATGGATCATCATAAGGGAATGGTATAGCGAGCAGTGATGCTATTAAAAGTGAGAGAAAGAGAGATGAAAAAAGTACAGTCTTTTATAGGCAATAGGCACTTTGATAGCCTGTCTCACCATACATAATGCTGTTCCATATTTATAAAACAGCTCCTTTTTATTCCTCATATCTCACATAAATATGTTTTCATTCTATTTCGTGTGTACATGGTTGGAGTATTAGTTATATGGGTCGCTCATGCCACGGAAAATTGCTATGGTTTGCCTTCGTCAACGGATTTTCTGTTTGGGGTGTTGTCAACTACGTATCATAAAATTCTCAAAACGGTTTTCCATTCAAACATGAGAATGGTTTTGGGTTAACACTTTAATGTGTGTCCCATTGATTTGATGGAATGAACAAAGAATTTATATGAGAATATTCACTTTAAAAAAAAAAGTTTGTTCTGTTTTTTTTTTTTTTTTTTTTCAAGTTTTTTGGGAAAAGAGGTTGATGAAAGCTATAGAAATGTACTGTCTGAAGCAATCAAAGATTTTTTGGGTATACACATTCAATGCCAACATAAAAAAAATAATGAAAATTTCATAAAATTAGATTTCTAAGGGATCATATAATTTATATGATGAATTTTCTCTTTTGGTTGCACATGATTAATTATTGTAATGTAGCCAAAGAACTTTTAAAATAATATTTTCGTTTGTTTTTGTTGGTTGATTCGTTGAATTGGGGTTGAATTCTGAGTATTTAGTTGTTTTTGTTCGTTGAGGTGTACTCTCAGGCTCTTCATTTTCTATCAGTTTGGTAGTTGATGAGCTCCTGACATGATGATGTTCATACATGAAGTTTTCCGTGTTTAATTTTTTTTTTTCGTTTTACTTTCATTCGTTTCATGTTTTCTCATACTCATCAAAGTTACAATAGAGTTGCTTTTTTTTGTTGTTAGTAAAATGATGGTACATTTTCTTATTTACAAAACACATAAAATATTCTTAGATTTTCTAGAGGCAATGTTTGATAAGAGATTAATTTCCATACTTGAGTCAGAGGGAATTCAATGTCGCATTATATTTAATGGGGGGTGGTGGTATAGAGTATAATGAGTAAGAGAGAAAGAGAAATGTTCATGCATCAACCACTTGACATTCCATTATTATAATGGGAATTCTTCTAGCCATTCATGTAAAACTTTGTATGTATTATGACAACCATAATACTGATGTTAATGTTCATGTGCAATCCAGCAGATAACATAGAAAATTATTCCCTCATATATGGATTCCGTGATGTACAAAGGATTTTAAAAATAAAAAGGAAATAAAGATTGGCGATGAAAAAAGTGCACAACGGTGGAAAATCTATACTGTAAATGGTACAATCTTAAATGGATTTAATGGTAATCAGTTCGTGTGGTTTAATTGTGTATTCACAAATGTGCACTTGAGAATTGTTTCTGAAAACATTATAACTACAACATATTTTTATACTGGTTGGGTTTTCTTTTACCATTTTACATCACGTTGTAGTCTCATGCCCGTGTCTCATTACTGTCTCTCTCTCTCTCTCACTCTCTTATCGTGTGGAAAACTGTACAATTAGTGTGACGGAACGTTTAGTGTTGATGGGTGGAATTAACAGGATTCTTTATAAGAGTTTTTTGTAAAACAATAAAAGGAATGTATAAAATCGATAAATGAAATGGTTGTTAAACGAAGGAAAAAAAAATTTGAATTCAATTTGATGTGTTTGTTCTCAATATTGTTTAGTGTCATAGAGCAAAGGAATGAAATAAAATAAACATCAACAATCAGCTTCTGTCTTGTACAAATCCATCGGGTTGAATGACGCGCATCCGTGGCAAGGAATTAAAATTGTTGATATGCCCAGAATATGTCTATAGGCGGATACACAATACAAAATGAATAACACACTGATCCGTGTAATTGGGACATTAAGGATACTTTTACGGTTTTATTGTTCTATATGATACTGGTGTATGTTGGATAAGTGAAATGGACAACTGTATCAGTATTAGTTGATGCCTGACGAATACAAAATGATATTCCTGAAAGACAAAACTAAAGGAAAACGATAATTATCATTTTCCACTCAATGTATTTTTAGTGATTTTGATGTCCTATTTATTTCAATGTTTAATCTAAGCGGTTACACATCAACGATATTTTAATGTTGTATTTTGGTTCTGTGGAAAATGGAACACAGTGAAGTTGATGTTCAATTTTTCATCTGTACTTCGGGAGGAAAATGAAATGTTTTCAATTCAATTTCATTGAATACAAATGTGTGTTTTATTTAGATTTATGTTCAACTGAATTCAATAGGGATTGAATGATTGATTTCATTGTTATGTCACCTGCCTTTATATCAATTTAACTATTACTTGGGTATTGAAACTGTGTCATTCCGAATGTATTGTATTAAAGAATCATTTAATCTTTTCAACTGAATCCAATCCGTTTGAAACCAATAAATAAAATAAAACATCAGTTGGGAACAATAATTGTAGTCACGTTTCCTTTTACTGAATAACAATGAGATGAAAGGTTCAATATTTTATTACGTGTATTACTTAAAAGAAATTGAAATAATATAAGAATGGAAGATAAAGGAAAATGCATTTGGGAATATGTAGAGCTCCAGTAATGTTTTCTTTAAAACTCTGTAAATTTAATGTTTCCATCATTGTTTATTAATAAACTTTTACTGAAAGTTTTCAAATAAATTTTAATAATCTCCCCAGTGACAATCTGATAATTGATGAGAGAAATTTAATTAGGAACTTAGGTAAACATCATCATTATGAATGGCCTTGTAGTCTATTCAGATAGACGATGGCTAAGAATATTTATTTTTCTATTTCTTGTTAAATATTTATTATTGAATCTATTTATTGGAATTTCAATTAATTTGTGACGCAATTCTTAAGTGTCGGCAGAATTGAGAACTTGATTGCAATTATTAATTCATTTCATAGCAAACATTTTTGTTCATATTTTATATTCCAATGAAAATTCAGGTCATATCCTTTTCATAAAAATTCGAGAAGAAAAAAAAATCAATAAAAATGAAATTTTATTGGATATTAATCAAAAGGACGTGATAGTGAAGTGTGTAAAAGTTTTTCATTTCCTTCACTGATATTTTATTGTATCGATAGAACAAAATAAGAAACACAATTGGGTCATATTTGACTGTAATTTTTAATCATAATTGCTTATGTATGAACTGGATATCGATAGAAATTGTCATTAGAACGGTACGTTTTAGATTGAATGTGTATGCATAATTTAAAGCGAAAGGAGATACAATTGAAAATCATAACATTAACAATTTCATTGTATCCATACACTATGTGCTATGATGTAACAAACATCACCGTTGGGATATCTAATTTCCATAAAATCATGTGAACCAATCGACTATAAAATCCTTGGAGGATCAATAAATAGATTACCGAATTTTGTTATGGATTGAATGAATCAACCAGCTACTGCGAATAGATAAAAAGTAGAGGAAAATAAAAACAAGGAATGAATATTGACATAATTTGGTGAATATTTCGCGTATCTTTTGACGTTATTTGTGATGACATGAAGCTTTGACAGAGGGTATTTTATGTAGATTACCATTCTATAATTATGGCTGTTAAGTTGTCTCCTGTGTAGCATGGGGGTCAATCAATAGATTCGTTCATTATGATATTCAGTTCCAAATGGTCAGTTCTTCTATTCACTGTGTGTGTATGTATTTTTTAGGTCAGTAGGATAGTCCATGAACATCAAATAGGTGGAGGATTGTGGCCGTTATGGTCAGTACTTAAGGCATTATGGTTAAAACAGCCCATTTGGGAACGATTTCATACCGATAGGATGACGGTGACAAAGTAACCAAAGTAAAAGAAAATAAAAAAAAAAATTGTGCGGATATATGGAAAACAAATCTCAAGGTTATTATTCCGGAAGTCAGTTTGGATTTGAAGTGGTTTTATTGTCCAATTTGTACGCTCATGATTGCCTGTCTATCTTCGATGGAGGTTCTTTTACTTTTATGTTTGTTATATCTAGAAGTCATTTGGTCTCACTCAATTTCTTATACATTTTCATTTTGATGTGATAAGTTTTTATTTTCTTTTCTTTCTTCTGAGTATAGTACAAATAAAGTTGTACAGATTCGATTGGATATCATTCGTTATTTTTGTTTTTTTTTTCTAGTGCATTCTCGTTTAATGTATGGACCTTACCATTATCTTGAAGTTTGCTGATCCAATCTTGATTGAAGGGTGGCAATTAAATGACGCTTCTTATTCTGATTGTGATAAAGTATCGAAGACCGTGAATGCGAATACTTTAATGAATTGACATTTTTCTTTATTTCCGATCCCACTGAAAACTAGCACAGTGTTAAATAACAAAGCGATCTGTTTGTTTGGTTCCTAATGGAATTTTATACTGTTATTGTTGTTATTCTTCGGTACATTAGTGTACCTGAATTTATGTATTTGGCGTTTATCGATTTTCTTTTCTCTATTTCACTTACGGTAACAATGTAACTGAATTTTCACGTAATAAATTGATTTTCTTCACTTCTTTATATGAAAAATATGAAACACGAATGATATATTTTTTCTATTAATTTTTCTTGGTCATGTCATCGTTTATTTTAATTTCCGCGTTATCATCGTACTCATTTTTCATAATTTTCTTCTTTTTTTTCGCTTTATGGAAAGATGGAAAATTGAAGCATATTTTTGATTCATTGAATCAATTTTGATTCAGATGTTATGGGAACAGGTATATCGGTAGAATGATATTAAATTGAAGGTGGCAATAGTGGGTATACTTTATTCTATGTGTATGGTGACTGTTAAAGCACATTGCCATGATTTAATCAATTTATATTGTCAATATAATAATGGGCTTACCGTATCATCGATTCAATTGTAATTTTACCATTAAATTTCCCCGTGGTATAAATATCAGCAACAATAATTCATATGGAATTTTATGTTCAAGTAAATTAAATGGATGCTTCAGGTATGCTCGTTAACCAATACAAAATGAGAAGAAATTGAAATCAAGAATAACATAAATAACATGAGTATTTTTCCTGTCGTATTATTCAATGAAAAAAATTGTCTGTAATTTCCCATACTGTCATGTTGGTTCCAAAATTATGATTAGGCTGGCTATTTATTAAGGATTCCCTCCAGTGTACACATACTCAAATCACCACACATGACAATGTAATATGATATTCCATTATAATGATGATTTGAAACGTTTCAAACTAAATGAATGTCGGAACGAGATTCATAAAAACGAAATTCGTTATTAAATATTCTTGGAATTCAAATACATTCAATTATAATTTTAACAAGATTTTATTATGTTTTGCTTTCCATATTAATTTTATTTTAAATGTAATTTTATGGTATGGAAAAGATACCTTTTATCTCTATGGCTTTTTTATGAGTATTATGAGTTTTCCAACGAAAAAAAAAACATGAAAAAATGGAATTGGTGAAAAACCGAATATTTTAAAATGGTAAATTTTGCTGAATTTTTATGGAACATAATCAGGTTGTTGTACAAATATTTGAGCTTAATTTACATAGCGAAAAGAAAGGGGAACGTTCTTTAGCTATTGTTCAACGGGAACATGGGCCACTATACTAAAGTTCGTTTTTGCGGACGGGTATTGTTCTTTTAATGGTTCAAATTTTCTTTAATTTTAGTTTTCATCTTTGTTTGAATTGTTATCCATTTGGAATGTTTGCATATAAAAGACAAAGTGTATGAAAATATCAACAATATTTTCTAGTTAATAATTTGTTGTTTTTTTCCACTGGTTTTTCGTCTGTTTCATAAAGATAGAGGGAAATTTGTTTTTTATTTTCTGTTCGTTTAATCTAAACTTAAATTTTCTTTCATTTTTTGTTATTGAATGGGGTGCAGAGAAACAGAGCATAGCAATATAATCAGTTACGATGGGGTTTTTATCCTTAATGTGGATTTGGGATTTAATGTGGATGGAATAAAAAAAAACTGAGGAAAATAAGAAATAATGTTCGTTTGTTGATGATGTTGTCTCGGTTGTATAATTTTGAACGTTATCCATTGGATACGATGAGACATCATATTGATTGAATTTATCGTTTTGTTTTTACTATTCCGATAGGACACCCTCTGTTGTTTTTGGGGTGGTTTTGGTTTTGCTCAATAAACAGTGACAACTGCGTATTCTTTGTGAACTGAAATCCAATAGTTATAGTATGTTTGTTACGTGAAAGCTGATAGTTTTCTTATGAGATTTGATTAATAGCCGTTTATTTATTTAAACTATTTCTAGATAACCACGGTGAACTATTTTCATATTGTGCTGGGCTTTTGCTGAAATTTACATTAATTAATGGAGGTTTTTCTGTTCTGTCATTTTTATGGGTTTCAGTTTTTTTTTTCATTCCATTCTTTCATAATATTCGAATTGGGCACCATCGTTTTAGGCAGCTCACCATTCCGAAAAAGCATCAAAAAGCTTTCCAATAATACATTAAAATTTAGTATTCACAGTATAATTCAACTGAATTGGCTTTGACACAAGAACAAAAAAGGGTAGAAAACACTTGGGTTTGGTATTGTTTTTTATTTGTAGCAGTCAGGAATACGATTCTTTTGTTTCATTTAGAGCTTTAGGACTTTATTGAATTACTGTATGCCAATTGGGTACGGTTTTGTGTTTCCAGTAAACAACGCTTAAAGGAGATTGTAAAATGATATTTCTCTTTCGTTTCTGTGTATGTTTTCTTTCTGGTTTGGGAGTAATTCAATAGTATTTATTTTATTCAACATGGTGAGAGGTAACTCTGGGCCTGGGTATAATGGCCGGTATCCAATAACGCGATTTCCATTACATTTGAAAATGTTTTATAAGCCTAAATGATCGTTTATCCACCTTATGCTCGACCCATAAAACATGTATTATTATGTATGAAGTCACTTTGGTACCAACAGACTATCGTCCTTTTACTGTATTCGTTCGTAACACAGTCAGCCGGCAGAGAGTAGCAAAAGTCGTTTTACTTAAAGAATATTAAAATGAATTGGTTCTTCTATTTTTTGTTTTATTTTGTTTTGTTATCTCTATAAAAGTCAAGTCATTCATCCACCTAAAAACTGGGAGAGTAGAGTATTAGTATAAAGGGCGTATTCCTGATGCTGTAAACCGTGTAATGGTAATCAGACTTCATTGAATTTTGTATTTTGCGTGAAACCGTAAGTGAGGAGTACCCGCAATGAGAGTGGATTGTGTGTATATGTGTGTTTACCCATTGAGTTCTTATGAAAAGCTTTGCCTATGTCAACATGAAAATTATTAATATTTAATGTGAGTACGCATATAAATAAGGCTTTTATGTTGGCATAATATTTGACTGGGAAAATGGCATTAAAATTATTTAGCGCACGGGGACACTTTATTCACTGTTGATACTTTACATTAAACATTACAGAGTGTTTTCCATATATTTTGTTGTTCCTTTTTCACCATCTCCTGGGCATTTTATTGTATATTTTTATAACGTTTCTGTGTCTCCCTTCGGTTCTACCTCATTCAAACTGCCGTATTTTTCTATTGAGGATGAGAGAACGTTTTTGTTTTGTATAGCATTAAATCTGATTGGGAAAATGAAAATACATAACTAACAGACCGAAAATCTGTGAAAAATTCTCCATAGAGAATGATTTGAATATCACTCTTTTGACAGCATTAACTGATGAAAATGTCAACGTCTTGTTTGTTGAATATAAAATGTAATGTGATGCCTTTTAATAAAATTTTTTTTTTAAAAGAATTTTCATTTTTATTTTCTCATATAAAATAGATCAGTTATGATTGCTATTATCATTCTAATTTTCTTTTTTTTTCTTTTTAATTTTATGAAAATAATATTTAATATTTCATATTTACTGAATAGAACATAAAACGTTATCAGTATCAAACGAACGTTAATGGTAATTGTACAGTAAAAAATTTTGCTTCTATCTGATGGTTTCGTAATAGTTCACGTGACATCGAATACTTTAAAGTAATAATTCACTCAGGTAAATCTAATGGAAATTGGGGATGAAATACACAGATGTGTAATATCGGTTACCATACATATTCATATTACTTTTGTAATTCACGTGGCGTTAATTGCCTCCGTAATTTTATTTTTTTTTCTTGTTTTCCGTTTGATGAATGTATAAAACCATCCAGATTTGAAAAAGGGGAGAATCAAAACAACCAAACGTGTAACTTTAACAGTCGGGTGAATCGATGCTTATGGAATGTTTTAATGTAATTGTATCACGGTCTGTTAAATCACAGCATGTGTAGGTGGTAAAACATAATCATTGTTCATAACCAACCATCGAAGAAGGAAAAAAGAGTGCCAGATTTAATCATGGTAATTCATTTCCATTATGTTGATAAGTATCTTTACAATTCAGTCGGTATTTTAACTGATGGTTCATAATATTTGCATTAAAATTTACTTAAGAATGAATTTCTATGTGCCATTCTTATTACCGTATTGTGTATGAAATGATTTTATAATTTCAATATTTTCAGTTTTTGACTTAATTTATTTTAAATTATCAAGTTGACTGATTGTATTAATTAATAATAAAACAATGGTGGTAGTGTATTCTATGAGAATATTTCTTTATTTATTAAAAATCATTGATCGAATGAACGAGCTCTAATGAAGGACCATTGAATAAAAAACCGTAATGTTCCATAAAAGTTTTACTTTATCATCAGTTATGTTGTAAATAATTATGAAAAGGTGTTTGGGTGAAAGGAAACGTGTGTTTCAACTTACTTAGTAAACGGTATTGAGTGAAATGAATATACGCACAACAATTTCTTTACATAAATAATTGGTAAACTGATGTAGTCAATATCCGGCTGTTGTTTGTTCCTGTGGAAAGTTTTTCTCGCCACTGATTTTCCATTTTTCACGTGGCAACAGAGTAATTACACCTAAGACTTTCTTGTTTGAATCTCCTATTTCCTTTTACGATTTTTTTTTGTTTTTTGGGAAATTATAAATCATTTTAAAATTTTCTTTTTGTGCTATTCCATTTAACTGATGAAGTCCAGTAAGTAAATTGGCAAATAAATTAGAAACGCATTTTGTTGATGACCCCATAAAATTAAACGTTTTAATTTGGATGAGTATTAACGTTGATTAAGATTTTAAATTAAGCATTTGGCCATTGAATTCGTTTGTGGTCATTGATTTAAAATTTTATGGCGGATCTTTATGAAACTTTTTATTCCCATTTGTTGACGCAGTTGATTTTTAATGTTTGAGTAAAACAATTTCTCATTTTTAACATAAATAAATGTTTGTTCTATTGAACATACAATGGTTAGAAATGGAAATATACTCCCATCGTTTGTATGCGCAAATCTAATCGATTACGAAGGATTGAAAATTCATTTCAATTGAAAAAGAAAACAGACTGCTGTTTTGAAACGGTTAAATGAAAGAAAAAAAAAGTTGCCATCATTTTCCTTGGGAATCTATGGATTCCATCAAGTGAAAGAAAATGTGAACATTCAATTGAGAAAATAAAATATTAAAGGAAGGGAGTTGCTGAGAGAAATCTCTGGTATGTTCAGTTTTCAATTGAATCAATTTTCATTTGGATGCGTCGCAATACAATTTTTGTTGTTTCTTTTGGTTTAGTAGCAATGTAGGCGCTATAATCGGTTCAATATGTTTTTTCTGCCATCCGTTTATTCTTGAATGGGTGATGGTAACCATCTGGTAATTTATAATGTTATACCAGAAATCTTTTACCTATGGGCCCCCGTTATTTGGGATTACCAGCTGTAATATACAGATGATTCAACCCAAAATATGGGTAAACACTTGCTTGAATGCCAAAACCAATCCTGTGTGTACTTGAATGAGGATGATGTTGTTGTTTTCTTTTTTCATTGGTTTAATTAAATTTCATATTACGTTGTACAAAATTATATTTTGGTGATTGAATCAATTTTTCTGGGTTTGAGGTATATTTGTGTTGTTTTTTATTTTCCTTTGGTTCCTGTTGGGATAATGAAGCAAATATATGGAGTCTGTAAACGCGGAAAATCGTGGTTTATATTGTCGGTGGTGGTGTGGTGGAAAAGCTTAATTGTAGAAGTTATGACGGAATACATAAACTAACATCTGGTGTTTAATTCGGTTATAATTTTCCTATCAAAATGGTTGAAATGAAAACAATGAGATGAACAGAATTATATTCATTGAGATTGTAAAGCATTAGACGCATATTGTGCCTATTTGCCTATTTTAATAACATTGGAAAATAGTCGAATTTTTGCTCGTTTGCAAAATAAATTGAGAAACCAAATGACAAGGTCAAAACGATTCTATTCTTTTTTTTTCTTCTGATTCTTTCATTTGTCTGTGTGTATGATAAATTTTCCTGTAGGCTGAAAACCATAAAAATGGGGTTTCTATTCGTTCAATGAGAAGAAACAGATTTTTTAAATTCATTTTTTTCTATTCATTTTCTATGGAAAGCCCGGAAAGACGGTGGTTAAACCCCATTCGGTATTTACTTTGACTGTAAAATGTAATTTATTATATTTGTCATAGAAGAATAATTTCATTGAATTTTTCTAAATATTAAAGTCTCGAGTTTGGTTTTTTATTTATTTTTTTCATCTGTTACGTTAAAACAAAAAAAAAACGAAATGGATAAAGCCAGTAAGAGTGTATTCGATGAAGAAATTATGACGATGGGGGATAAAAATCTTATTTATGTGAGTGGTTGATATGGATTAAGGGGAGTTATTCGTTCGTATCTGTACAGTGAAATTACTTGAATTGTATGAACACCCTGCCGAGTATGGACGGTATTTTCATTCACTAAGATTTCCACATATGAAATTTAATTATACAATGTGATGCCGTATATTCCTTGGTGAATGTAATTATAATATAAAGACGTCTAGTCTACGTTTATGACTTAATCTGGTTTTTTGTAAAAGAAACAAAAAAAAAATTGGAATATTAACTGAATGCGCGACATCAGAAGCAATAAAAATGATTTTATGTTAATGGCATTCCAATTTAAATACCGCAAATATACACATGAACGTTATGTACTTATAAGTGATAATAAAATCGATTAAATTTTACTTTTCTGCACGTGTTTTGTCTTAAATAGCATTTATTTTGTTGTTACAATTTACATTGTAAATCTATTTTGTATTGATGTTTGTGTATTAGTATTCACTGTGTGTGAAACAGATTGCTCTCATGTATGTGTTAATGTTCATGTGATTTATTAATTGTAATTTATATGTTTTTGAACTGTTTGAAAATATAAATTATAATTACACACATAAAATTAAACGATGCATCTCCTAAATCAAACGGAATACAGAAAACTATCATTTCATTTGAATGTGTATTCTTTTTTTTAAATTCTCTTTGAATCTCTAAATTAGATGTTTTTACTCTCTTTAAATTTATTTTCTAATTGTTTCAAATTAAATATTAATGAGTTTAGTACAAAAACTAATTTAAAATAATACAGAAAAGATAATGAATATTTTAAATAGGGAAAAACAAAACTAATCAGTAAGTGTGAATTTTTTTATATTTTCATGCTTTAACTAATCTGAATATGTTTAATTATGTTTAAATAATTATTTTATTATTGTGTTTTCTCTATTCTGTTCTCTGATTTCAGGTTCGTGTACACAATATAATTGGCTACTAAATAAAAATCCTATAAATGAAATGTTACGTGTATTAAAACTGTCGTTAATAATATGTTTTACATGTAAATATGGGCATCTAATCGATATATTATTATTATTATATTATCAAATATAAATGTAACGTGATTCAATATCCTCTAAAAACTGATAAAATAACAAATTCTATTTCTCTATAATTTCTACTGCAAAACCATCAATATTTAAGTGTCCATTAATCTATGATTTTTAAAATTCTTAATTGCTAAAAAGGAAACTGCTTTTCTATTTACTATATAAATGGATTTTCTTGGCTATTAACTACTTAATTCAATTTACTTTCATTAGCTAAAACAACATTATATTTTTCTGGCATTTAATTTTTCATCTCTGATGTTTATTTTTACTTCTTTTGCTTGAGGAGTACTGTGTCTAAACTTTTCTTTATCTCATTATAAAACTGAAAGATTTTTGATTCAAAAATTACTTTCCTTTTTACAAATTATTGTTTTAGTTATTCATCTGTTATATCATGAATATATGCTTTTACTAAGAGTTCTCTAATCTTACTCTATTATCTACTATATTATTCCTTTTGTCAAATAAAAAAAAAAAGAATTTTATTCAAGATCCTTGAAAACAGCTTTTCATAATGGCATAAATAATTTTTTATGTTTGAATGAGACGTGAACCTTTAAAGACTTCTTCCATTTAATGTTTTATTTTGTCGTTTATCTTATACTATGATATCAAACAGAAATAAAAAGCAATTTAACTTAGGAGTTATTTAAATATAAAAATATATTCTAATTTCCTGGTTATCCTTAAGTGCTTAAAAGAGATAATGTAGATACCATTTTTTTAAATGCCACATAGTTTTATTCATTACTTATTTTGTGGTATTTGGAATGAATCCAAATGCATTTTATATATACAAAACGTTATCGTGCTGATATTATCAAAACATAATATATCATTCAATATATGCTAAAACCGGAGAGGAAATCATCATGAATATATTTTACTTTTCGGATATGTTTACGGTTTGAATCTAAATTTTATATTTTTCATTTAAATTCAACAATGGAACTGAAAGAAAATCCATGATAATCTTATGCGTGTGCCATGACAGTGACGTTTTCGTTTCCAATAAAATATAAAGGAAATTTTTTTAATTTAACGAATGACATCTAAATGAATTGCTGGAAACGAAAGATGTTTCTCAAATCAATTTGAATTTAACTTTATATTCTAGAGAATAGGACAGGACAACGCAACAATATTGTTAATTAAATGAAAAGAAAAACAAATTATTAACTATGTAAAGGAAGAGTCTACAGTTTGGATAAGACTGTGGAACTAAAGTGCAATTTATGCAGCTAATAGAGTCTGTATAGTGTGATCAATTACTTTGCAACGCATTTCAATTCATGACAGAGCTCAACGTTCTATAGACGTAGTCAATTGTTTTTCGTTTTTTCATTCAATATATTTCCTTTTCTACTGGATATTTAATTAATTGTTAAAAGTTAATAAGAAATTATTAAAGTTCATTTGAAACGTCGATAAATTTAATCTAAAAACGATACGATAATTTCAAATAAAACTAAAAAAAGTAATATCAAATGGCTGCACCAACACGTGATTCACCAAAACATCGACCAATTGTTGAACTATCACCTCAAAAGAAGGTGATCCATAAACCATCAATATTGGGTGGTTCTCATCAATCACAATCCGGTTCAACGGAATCACAACATTCGTTATGCGGTAGTCCAAAATCATCATCTGGTAGTCCAACTACATTATCAATACAAGGCAGTGGTCCACGTAGCAGTCCAACACTACCTCCAATTGGCTCGGGACCAAGTCGTCAAAGATCATTACGGGATCGTTTAAAAGAAGGCATCACTGGAAGTTTTTCTTGGCAGTAAGTAAATTTCCAATGAGAATATTAAACGTCTTAAAACAAAACCATCGTACTTTTTTGTAGTTAAAAGTTTTTGAATTTCCAAAACAAAAAAAAAAAACAAAACAAACAAATACTGTCAGCCGCCTAACTTTTCTTTCTTAATTTGTATCTTTTTCTCTTTTTGAATTCCTATAACACTGCCAACAAACAACACCCAATATAATATAAAACACATTTAAACAAAACAAAATTAAACTTTTAAAAAAGCACCCGTTTTAAACAAAAAAATAAAATTACAAGTAGATTTACTAAACGAAAGACATGAAAATTAAAATACAAAGAATATCTTAATGAGATGAATATGCACCAAAATAAGAAATAAAAAACATAAATTCACGGTCTCAGTAACACACGCTGATGCTGGCACTTGGATATTTAAAATATAAAAATAAATAACATGGCACCCCAGAAGAAGATACATGGCAATACAATGAGATTTTCTTCCAATTTTCCAACAATTTCCGTATCATTATTTGCATGCCTTGACATTTTCCTTAATTCTTTAATATTTCTTACTTGATGTTGAAGAACTAACATAAAAGCTTTATCCTCATTTTGTTACTTTGACTTCTGCTTCTTTGAGTGATTGAGGAAAAACAAGACTTTTTTATTTTCATGTTGACAAAATGTAGTTCTAAGCGATGGCCTTTTCTTTTAGTTTTTATTATTGCCATTATTAGTTGCTGCTTCTACCTATTCCTCTATTGATGTAGTGTAGTTTAATGTAGAACAAACGTAACTTAATAACTGCAGACATTTTTAATGTTTTCCTTCTTTAGTTTGGTTGAAAATGTAATTTATTTTGGAACTGTATGAGATACGAATGCAATCAATTGTACCAGTGTCTGAGGATATATAAAAGAATACGTTATTTAATGTGCTTAATATTTAGTTGAATCATTTTCTTGATACAATGCCAAAAGAAAAAGAGCAATAATCGTAGATGGTTCATTATTTATTATGAGGAAAATATAAAATGTATCATCCAATAGCAAACACTATAAATACAGAAAATGAATGAAAATGTATATTTCTTCATTTATTTTCTTGATTTTATGAACGGATTTTATATTAAAACCCGTGAAAATCCAATTTTATTTTGATGTAACATTTTATTTGTTCCGTAACGATACCATTTGGTGAATGTCTTTGGATTTTGTGTATAGAGAGTGTTTTATATTTCTCTGGTTTTACTATTGTTTGTGATAATATTATACGATTTGATTTGAAAATGATGTTCTCATAATAACTATACAAGGTGAGTGATTTTATAACATTTATTAGCTATAATTTAGTAATTTATTTGGTGGTTCAGAATTCCATATTTCTTTACCAATTGATACAAAATCCAGGTGGGCTACAGTGTAATTTAGATTAGTTGCGAATATTCTTGAAGATGATTTTCGCTATTTTACTGACTTGTTAAATCACTGATGAAATCGTTGTTTATTTGATATTGAATTTATAATTATATTGTTGTGTTGATGGAAATTGCACATTACATGAATAGTAATTACGTTCATGAGATATATGAATGTAATTTAATTATCCAATATGTTACATGCTTAGAACAAATGACAATTAATTGAATTATCGGTAAACATACCGATTGAATAAATACAATTTTTTATTTTCCTGTATTGTAATGAAGAATAACAACCACCGAATGGTTGTGCCATATAAATTCTATGTAAATATCATATAGATGAAATGATTATTAATTATACCATACGTTTTATACTGTTGTACGACGATGTGTAGTGTTGATTTTCTGATATCAGATGAAAATCAAATGTGTAATCAAGCCAAGAATATTGTCTCGGCAACAAACAATTATTTGTATGAAATTTTCACACTTCTTGTTGGTACGGTTTGGGTTATGTTTTTCGTCCCACATTTGTTTAGTTAAATTGTACAGTTTTTGTTTTTATTTAATTTTTTTTTTCTGTACTCAGTTGAATTGTGTTTTAAAAGTCATATTATCTGATGTTTGTTTAACTGAGATGAAAAAAAAAAACACGGAATTTCTACTCTTTTGCGAATAAGGAATTTTAATTATTCAACTGATTCTTAAGAAAAAGATCGAGAAAAATGAATTACATAAATATTTGAATAACTGCCTTAATATTTGATATTACTAATTTTCTTTTGGTATTTAAGCGTGCGCGAAAAGTTCTGTTTTCGCTTTTCTATAGCCCCCCAATATTTAAGATATTCAAGTAATGATGTCATCTCTTTTAATAACTTTTACAAAAATTATTCTCTTAAGAAATAATTATTTCTGATGGACATTTATTATTGAAATTTGATTTATTGCGAATTTAATGAGAACTTATTAAACGTTATATTGTAATCAACTAATACAGTGACTTATCAAAGGCTTTAATTTCCTGATAAAACACTAATGATGAAAAGTGATACAGTCATTTATACCACATTAGCAATTAGAGTGATTTTGTATGTAATTTAATGTGATCTCAAATCAAATTAATGTCAAACATCAAAGCTCAGTAATTTATCATAATTTTGATTCAATGTTAACAGCAAAAAAACAGAGACTAATTCAATGGTATCTACAAATTTATTAATATTTGTTGACAAATTATTATGATTTATGGTTGGTTTTGGTTAAATATGAATTTATGAATTGAATATAACACGAACCACGGAATATAGCGAATTATAATTTTTCATTAAAAGTATTCTAGTTAAATTATTCGTATTTTGGTTATTTATTTGTTTTCCTCTACAGTTGAATTAAAAACATTTTCAAATTAAATTTTATTATTCAATTAAAATCAAATCAATTGTCCTAAAATGTTCTGTGGTTTGTCTGGAATATGGTTTAACGTCATCCAATACCCAATACCCTTTTTTATTTTGAACAATTGCAAATTCAATTGACGAACAATAATCAAATGAAATGATTCGATTGTTTATTAGTTAAAAACCAGTGATTTATTATTATTTCCAATATTTAGAATTGTCTAAGTTAATATTATAATTCATTCTAATAAGTATTATCAGTATTGTGGAACTAAAAGTGACTTTTTAGGAGAATTAAATTATGATGACAATCCAGTTTTGTTTTTAATTTGAAGAGACATTAAAATTATCACATGAATTTTATTCATGTAAACATAAAATTTATTTACATTCCACCCGGTCAACACCATTAAGACATGCAATCGAGAAAATTGAATAAAATAATAAATATCTAACTAAATATCAATTTTATGATGAATTTACATGAAAATAATAAAATACAAAACGAAGAAAATTTTAAAGTCGAAACAAAAACAATAAAAACAATTTTTATGTCAAACAATCCTAAGTAAATATGATCATGCTATTAACAAAATGACATAACAAGTATCTGAGTATGCAAAATACATGATAAAAACAGAAACGTTATTATTTTCCACCTGTTTCACGTGACAGGTAATAATCGATAGTTCGTTTTTAAAATATCTTCTCTATTCTTATGCTTATGCAATCCCAATTGAATCAATACATTTAGAAAATGTCATCATTCTATTTGAAGCGATGGCGTTTTAATTTAATCCAAATGGATGAAAAGAAAACTTTAAATTGTTTTGATATCTTAATCCAAAGTGTGCGTTTAGTGATAAACGTATTAGGTAAATTATTCGTGCAATAACTATTTATGCTGTGTCAATCATACAATCATCCTAACATAGATTTTCATTTAAATTTTGACGTAATGTAATCAATAACAAGTAATTTAATAAAAAACATAACTCACTTAATTGTTATTTATGATATTAAATCATGTTGTCAATGATATTTCAATTATTTTTAGAGTAACTGGCTATCCTTAATTCTGTTGACCGCCTAATTATGGATACAGATTAATTAAAATATACAGCACTGGTGGTGTTGAATTCCGTTGGAAAATTTAATACGTAACTAATACAGTTGAACATGAGATAGCCGATAACACTCTAATGTAATTTAATATATGACAGGTGGAATGTTATTGTGTTTTCCACTGTAACCAGAATACACATGTGATAGTCATATCCGACACAGTAAAAACATAATAACGATAATATGAAAACCGAAACTCACAATCTAAACTTTTATCCATTTTCCAATGTGTAAATGGTTAATTTTATCTTTGAGGTAAAAAAAAAAGTAAAACACATAAATTGTTATGTGGTAATTTTCGCTAATAAATAATGTTCTGTTATAATTACCACGTTGGTAATTTCATTACTGAAAATAAAAAAAAATATGGTTTTGGCACACCAAAGCCCTGAAATAAATTTAGTACTTGATTATATTTATTTCATTTTTATATCACAAATCCATTATCATCATATTGTATTGAATAATCCGGTTTTCCGTTGTGTGTATTATTCAGATAGCATTAATTAAATAATTCTCATGTTTCGCATATTCGGGAAATTCAACATAAATATGTAATGTTACAGGAAATAGTAATGAGTTTTAATCGATTTGCCATAATATAATAACCCGAAAAAAATAAAATAAAATGAAAATATAAAATTGCGACCCAGTTGGGGCCAACATTTTCAACAAACGAAAAATAAAAACCAGATATCTGGTCGTTGTCATTTTATGGATATAAGATAGCCGGGAGCACAACGCTAGACTTACGTGAATACGTTGTGTGTTATGTTGTTTTATGATCACATATGTTTACGGAATCAAAACAAAAAAAAAAAGTAAAATAAAATATAAAACACAACAAAAATTATGATTTATTATCATGTGACCATTACAAGACCACCCAGTTTGAGGGATTGCATTACAACGGCGGATGACAATGTCATACACCTGACTCGGTTATTATATGTTTTTGTGTGTTTAAATCAAACAATGACACCCACAACGATGTTTAAATTATTTGGTCCAGAAAGATAAAATTTAAAAAAAAATTTTTATAGAAATATGAGTTCTGGTTAACAGACTGGATATTGTAATTTTAAGGTTCTTTATACATGATAACGGACTTTTTTTTATTTTAAATAAGATTCAATGTCATATACCATGGATAAGATAACCCAATTTACTTTGTACTCCTTCTAAAAGAAGAAATTCAAATTGATTTTTCCAATAATATTCTTCTGTTTACATTTAATCGTCTCTGAATGTTTAAAACACTTAATTAATTGAATGTGAATAAGAACATTCAATTAATTGATTTATATTTATATTACTTTATGATCTCAAATGAAGCGTGTTCCTTCTTATTGCAAATTTCAATTAAAGTGCTAACCGTTTAAAATTTATGATAGCAATTACTATAAATTCATTTTAAACAAAACAACATAACTAATTTCACAAGTAGAAAATTCTTTTATTGTGTTTACAAAATTAATAAAAATACAAAAAAAAAAAAAATATTTCGTTCATTCAAGGTAAACATTTACTAGACTATACACTAAATATTAAAACCGAAATATACCGAGAGTATATAAATCATGTAGCTCATTATGAAAGTGTAAAGAATTAAATGAATTTATAAAGTGCAGTTTTATTATGTAAACAAAATGATTTGTACTTAATCGTGATGATCTATTTGTCGATTACTATTGGCCATAAATTAATGGAAGATAATTCATTTAAATTATGTCTCATTATATGAATCTGTTAAATGATGATCAATTAAAATACAAAAATCCATACGAGACATAATAATCGTGTAATGAAAGTCCTCGATTATTCTTAGCGATTGAACTTTTAACTGCAATTCATTTGAACAACAATCAAATTAATTTTTTTATTACGTTGAGCACATCGAAAAATATGAAAAAGCCGTTTGGAAATAATAAAATGAAATTAATTTAATTTAAATGGGCCCATTTTAAGTGATGTGGCTTACCTTAGAATTACATTGGTAAACCAAAAATTCGCCGTACAATTAAAACCAATTTGAAGTGTGTCGAATCATTAATCTTGAAATAAAATGAATTATTATTTAATAAATAAAATATGAAGTGTAATATGTGGAACAGGACACCATTTGGTTTAACATCCACTGAACTTAAATCACCTGTAATTAATTATGTTAACATTTTAAAAAAAAATTTAATTTGCACTGAAATGGAAATGACAGAGAGACTTTATAATGGTAACGCATTTAATAAAATGAAACCATTTAATAAATCGTCCGTAAATTAAAAACAAAATTACGTAGCCTTTTGTGAGTCTAGGCTTTGGTTGACCATGAACTGGTCAACAAAATTTAAATACAAGCACACAGTGCCTGCAATGATGAAGATAAGATAATTGAAAGATACAAAGGGAAGCTGCTGCCAGTAACACATCATGGCATTGGCATTTCCCTTACGGTATAAAAAATATAAAGACTGGACTCATTTTAATTAAGTTTTTTTACGTCTAATTATACGAAAGGCGCTTACCCTTCAAATGATTGTACTTCAACCACGGGTTGATGAATAATATTTGATATTATTTTTCGTTGTAAAACATTTTTGTTTGTTTATTTCTTACACTGTTTTATTGATTAATATGTCACGTTTTAATATTATTGCGCCTAATCAATTAATACACCTGACTCGACTTAATGATCGAAAAGCAACGGGCACATTCGAAAAGACAATGAATTTCTTATTATTTAATGTTTGATGTTATTTCTAATTGAAGGGAAGCCGAGACACCGAGAGACTGAAACTGTAGTCAATTTGGTTCTTCCGTTTCGTATATGAACAGAATGAAATAAAAGATGCGAAATACAAACCGAATATTTGCCAAATGATCAGAAAAGGAAGACAAAATGTGATATTTATTGTTGTATTGTATCGATTACTGTGGAAGAAATTGACATTAAAGTCACGTAATTTTCATAAAGTTTTATGTTCAACTAATGTATTATATCTTGAGTTTGACTTTACGTTTCATATTATATTTAGTTACACCGTGCGTAGTACATAAAATTGGATTTTCTTTGTGCCAATTCACCCGCTATTCACATAATTAAATTCCGATATTTACCTTTATGGTTACACCATGGATTCTTATAATTTAAATTCTGAATTCCGATCAATTAATATTTTACCATGGGATTTATATTTTTGTTTGTTTTACTTTGGTGTAAACTGAGATTCTCTCATACAAAACGATGTAATTCGTTATCTAATGGCGCGTAAAATAAAAAAAAAAAGTAAAACAAAACAAGAGCTTCTGATTTCGATTTTTAGTTGGAATTAAAATCGTATTTTATCTTATTACAAATTCAATATTATTTTGTGCGTCAGGTATTTTGTTATTATTTTTGGGGTGTTTCAAATGTATACGGTGTTTAATAAGATTTCTGTAATTGAATAACATTGAATGTTTCCTGGTATCCATTGGCATATACAGTGGCATGTTGTAGCTTACGTTATAGAACTGCTACAAAGGTGGAATAAAACACCGATAATATTGATTGATTTTTATTTTTCGTTGACCTTATAGGTGTATTTATATATTAAATTCAGAGTCATATGATGCTGACTTACTGAAAACATTAATAAATCTCGTGGCTGGTAGTTTCAATCATTTTTATGGCTTTAAAGTGAAATGCATTACATTCAAAATAATAAAATGCAATAAACATTTAAATCACTTTAGTTAGACAAGAATTTCACATGATTATCGTTCGTTTCTCTTTATAGTTTTTGTAATATAACGTAAGGGTTTCGGTGGGTGTGTACAATCTGCTATCGTGAAAATGTACCTCCTAACAAATGAGATGTTGTTTCATAATGAAATTCTATTGTGATTTTCTATAAGTAACTTTGACCCAATTTTTGCATAGTGTGATTCATAATGATACGACTCTCTTACGACTTCCGTTGTTTATCTTCGACGAAACGTTGTCATAACAAAGTTTTTTTTTATTTTCATATCATTTTACACGTGAAGGTAAAATCATGGCTATGAGACAAATAGAAAAGCGCTGAAATAGAATGATTCCTGGCTGGTTATATCAATTGAATTACATAGAAAAAAATAAAATAAAATGTTACACACTGAATCCAGTTCTAGGTCATATGAAGATCAGAAGAATTTTATTTTTCACTCTAATTTATTCATGGAATCAGTGCTTCATTGTGTCCTTGGAGCCATATACATCAACATTAACTTGCTGACATAAAAATAAAATAAAATGCTTGACGACTGTATGTCTCCCTCGATTTACAATGTTTGAGTTCATTGGTATTTTTTTTTTCTTGCGTATTTATAACAATTTTAATAAATATGTTTTACGTTTTACACAGAAATCGTCTCAATTTTCAACTAGAATGTTTAGCACATATGTAAATTCGTAATGGATGGAGGAAAAATAAAAAATACGGTAAACATACAAAGCTTTTGTATGTACAATTTTATTTTTATATTTTATACTCAGATTAATGAACTGCAGTCATAGTGATATCAATATTTATTATGGTTTAGTGAACTCTGCACACCTGATGAATGTCAGCATAATAATTACAAATCTCTTCTATGAAAAATCGAGCAATTAAATATTGAAAACATAACAAATATTGAAATCGAATTCACACAGTCGTTTGCTGATTGAATTATTAAAATTTACAATATTTTGTGTGTCAATCCGATTATGAGCATTAATGTTGTTTTCTTTCAAGTCATTTATTAAATGGAATCAAAATCCAAAAAAAAAAAATTGCGCATTCAACAGTCTTTTATAATTTTCTTTATGCAAGCAATGATATTTTCGTATTCTTTGTAATTATGGCAAATCTCCAGACCAAGGATTTTCCATTGTGAAAATTGAATAAAAGCAACGTTACTCAGTGAGAAAAAAGCGCTCTTTAAGACACCTTCTTTTTCGAAATAATCAATTTGTTCCGTCTTACCTCGTACCATTGAAGTGTAAAGTTTTATTTTATATATATTTTTTGGCCAACAATCGTTAAGAAGTTAAAAATTCGTGAACAGCAACACGTAGCACTTCATTTCTCTCACCTTTACAATGTTAATGCGATGATGACATTCAAGGATCGTCTCGTTGAAATTAAATTAAACTTCGTTAATAATTTATGTTCACTATGGGACTTAGAATTAAACTACACAGTCTTATATTTCATCGAGTATAATGATTGTTTAATTTATGTTGGCCTTATATTGTAAAGTATAAATATTTCGTTTAAATGGCTCTAAATTATTAACGAACATTAAACCTATAAGTTTTGCCTTTTAAATTTTTACATAGAATGCAATATTCCAGCTGTTGGGTCTGAAGTGTTGGACGCGTGTATATAAAATTCAACTAAATGGCTACTACATATTGATTCTCATTATAGAATATCCAATGCCAATTTATGTAGGGAATAAATAATTGTTTTTAATATTACATTTAATACGAATTTCAAACCAAAAAAAAATTCCAACGGATGACTAAGAAGAGACAATTCGTATCAGAAAAATCAATTTCAGTGAATAATTAAACATTCAATTATTGGAATACACATCAATTTACTATGTTTTCTGTATGTCTATCATGAATTATGATTTACTTAACATAAAAATTATTTGTGGTGGCAATTCATGTTCAATAGCATTGATGCATTTAATATTCTTAAACCAAAGTGGTTGTGGTTTTAAAAAATTTTTGAATTTTTTATTTGCCCGTAATAAACAGAAAAATCAATAGACAGTAAATGGGTTACCATTAGTGGGATGGTATTGATAAATTCTATTGTGTACTATCAGAATTGTACAGTGGGGTGCTCTATCGTTGTGGATTTTACCGGAATTTGGGTCATTGTCGACTAACCATAATATTCGATTATGTAATTTTCGTATTATGCTCAACACGAAGTTCATTTACTGGCCAGAATCAAAACAAAATTTCAAATAAAAAATTATATGAAATGCAATGCAAATTGTAATTTTGCACTGAAATTTCACGTTTCAATTTTATCGTATAAAAAATAAAATTAGTTGAATTGTTATTTATTTAAACTATGAATGAACAGTGTTTACATAATATTGTTACAAGGAACAGAAGTACTGTTGACTAGTAAATTGCACATTGTTGTACTCGAAATGACGTAGTGCAACACGTTTATTATTTTATTTTGTTCGTTTTCTATTTTTATCTTTGGCTCATCACCTGTACCCAGACAAGAGGGGAGCTCTCCTACTCTTAGTAATTAGCTACATCGTGTTCAAATAAAATAAAATTAAAATAGTGATTGTGAATTAAGAAACATAATACGGGTAATTAGTTTGTAAATAAAACAAAAATGTTAATAATTAAGTATCAAGTTAATGTTAATGATGAATCGAATAAGTCACACTTAGCGAATAGTGTGATGTTGTATGTTATAAACATTAGCTGATAATTATTTTAATTTCGTTTCAATAATAATCAATCGTTTTTTTTTGGACTCATATTGAGACACACAACTATTCTGGAGGTGTAATGAAATACCTGTCAGCTAATGTTGATTGACTTCATTCGATCTGGCATGAAACATGTCTTAGTGGGGGGCTATTAATATGTAATTATTAGTTAGTAAATATTGACCGTGACTAGGAAAAGTGTATAGTTACATAGTTGACAAATTCATTATTATGTGTATTCTTGTGTATTTAAGTTCAAGCCGGATCAGAAATGTCAGTGTGAAAATAATACCTTGGACAATGGATTCAATTGTTACCAGACAATTTGATTACGTTACTTTTATGTTTTTTGAGGAAATCATGTGTAAAAAGTTTGCACATGTAAATATTCATAAGAAATGTATGGTGTGTAAGATAAAAATTTAAATAATGGAGCATATAAGTGAAGATTTGTCAATTTCACGGTTAATTTATCATCCCATAGATCATATAAATTGTAAACAAATTCTCATTATTATTCACTGTCTCCTAAATGGATGCCCACTAAAGAGACAAATTCCATTGATCTTATTCTTAAGACGTATTTTATAGCGAAAATTCTTGACGACTAGGCGAATGATGAATAATGAAAATAACTTAAAATATTCGTTAATGAAACTCTTATTAGATCGACATATTGATCGCTGTGACTGATTTATTGCTTCAAATTGATTCATTATTGATTTATGTTCTACGTTCGAAAACATAAAATTGAGAAACGATCTCTCTCAACCATCGCATGAATTTCCCTCACAAATAATTGTTTGTATTTAATATGAATTCAAACGGGAATCTTGACGATTGATATTTATACGTTATTGGCGCGTATTGTATTTCAATATTACATATTTCAGTTGAGTGATTGGCATTAATTAAATCTACCTATAATTGTACTTCATACAGTAGCAAGATTGTTATTTTATTTTTTATTTTCATTCAATCTTATTGAAATTATGATTTTGATAACATTGTTATTTATACCAGACCTTGATGTAACCGAATATTCTGACTGAAATCAGGTAGGCACTGTAAATGAAGTAACAATATGATATCGGTACAATACAAACGTTTGTACTTTTCTATCTAATCCAACTTACTGAGAAATTATAGATAATTTCTGTGAATTTCACCTTATCAGTAGGTGGTCTATACTCTATACTTTATATTAATGTCATTGATTTGTATTACATTTATGATCGTTAAGTCATGTTTGAATTTACATTTGGAACTCCAATTAGTGAGAAAATTGTATTATTAAATAGACAGTTTCTTCTCATTAAAACACTTTCCTTAATCCTACACACAAATTATATTGTACTCGATCACCATTAATAATGACATCTAAATTAAGTTAATTGATTGAAAATCCGCCTTTAATGAAATATGGAATAGTGTGAATGAAATTAAACAGACACCAGTTATCTTGAAATTTATTTCGCCATCATTACACACCGAATGCCTCCAGGTAATAATGATTTTGCGTAAAATTGGATGTTGTTCATTTACTAGAAAATCGCGTAATATTTCAAGAAACGTATGAAAATGCCGAATTGGATATTGAAATAACAAAATTTGTATATTCGATATACAGAAATTCAGAAATCAATGCCATCGACTTAGTGAATCAATTTCACGTGAGAATTTTTCGGTGTTTCGATTGTTAATGACCTGACTGTACCAGCTGGTTTCTGGTTTAATGATTATTGGCTTATTGTTGATGACAGAGCATTCCAGTCCTAAACTGATGAATACGATAGCAACAGATGGATGTCTAGTTCAGATTTCTATTGGATCATTCAATATTTCTTTTAATTTGTTTTTTGTCATTCCAAGCAACTAAAATTCAAAATCATTGTATTAATAATTTTTGTTTGTTTGATAACAACAGACCGAACGATATGAATTATAGTATGGAACATTTTTATGAAGCAATGAGAAAGTTTTCCATTGTTTTAATTCATTTATTTGTTGTTGTTGTTGCTTTTTTCTAGTTGAACTAAATTATTTCGGTTGTAGTTGATGATTATTATATCGATGGGGACCCACATTTGTAATAAATCATTTAATTGACTGCGTTTCATGATTACGTTATTACAAGTTATTTAAGTTTGTGTGTTTTATGTATTGAATTTTGGGTATTGGGGGGAAGACAAACAAGCAAGTAAATAATCATAAGGTGGACGTAATTTAACATTGTACTAGCGCAATAATGTTGCGGCTCTATTAAAAATATGTTGATTCAATGATTCCCATATGGTTTGTCTAAGATATGGTTTCTGTTTCTTTGGTTTTGAGAGAAATAAAACGACATACCAGACTTAAGTCATGTTCACCACATATTTAATGTTCAACGATGATCTCTCTTACTCTAACGATTTGTATAATGAAAAATACAAAATTGTAAAACACTGTAGAAGTTGTTTATAATTATTTTTATTTTCTATATTTAAACATAATTTACCTGTTTTTGCTGAAAATAAAACATTACTATAAACCACAATATGTACAATATAAGTTGAATGGTAGAGCATAAAAATCCCAACATCTCGATTACATATTACATGAATCGTTGCCAGAGTTATAAGTGGTTTGTCTGGGTCACTAATCCTCTAGGTATTCGTATCCCATTAAATGTCAAACGGTTTGTGATTGGATTGGATTGTCCAAATGTATTACTCATCCAGATGATACTAAGAATTTCCCGGCAATTATCAATGCATCTCTCTTATAAGATACATAGATTAATCATCCAATCGGTAGAAATAAGAAAAACCTGTATTCTGGGCTCGGTGGTGGATGCCAAATAGCTGAGTTATTCTATTATTTAAAACAGAGTCACTGAGAAGTCAACGGAGTATAAGATTGTTTGGCAATCCGTTATGGCTGAAGATAAAAATTTCGTGATTTTCATCTCTGAAAGAAAAACAAAAATAAATAATTTGTGAAAAACGATTAATGATTTTCACTGTGCCACCGATCATGGGTCTCATTAATGCTCTCTCTCGCTCTTTCTTTCTCACTCTCCCACAATTGAAAGAAAAAAAAACCTCTCCAAATGATTATGAAAAATCAAATTGCCGAGTGTTTTTGCGATAGTGAACCGCAACATGAAACATTAAAATGTATGTGGAATTAAAAATGAGAGAAAAATTAAAAAAAAAACATTTATGAAACACATTGAAACACTTGAACGGTTAACAATACAAATTGAGACAGTCTCACTGTACCTCTATACAGGTTTGCATTATTTACGCGAAGAAAACATACAATTACTTCTTTCCTTATAGTTGTATATTACTTTTATTACAATCTGTTAATTTGCTTTTTTTATTTCTACTTCACTTATATTATGTTCACATAACCGATACTTCGTTGTGGTCTCTCTGTGTACACAATTCATTTTTTGTTTCATTTCTGAAAATAAAAACACAAAACACATTTTACACTCAAGTTGTATATAAAAATAAATTTTTTTAATAAACTTAACTACTCACTCACTTTTAGTCTCTCAATAAGTTTGTACCGTGCTGGATGTTAAAAATTTATAATCACGTTTTTTGGGAAATTTGTTTTTTTTTTTTAATTTTTGTTTAATATTATCATTTTGTCTGTTGTTATTTAATTTCAAGTGTTGAAATATAAAAATTCGTTTTTTTTTTTTCTGGTTTTAAAATTTGGCAAGAACGATAAATACGCGAATATCGGTGTAATTGATTTTATTACTTTTGAAATCAAACCGAATAGCAAGAAACATTAACGAGAATTAAAGGAAAAAATAAATTAAATGATTTTATTGAGAATGTAGTATCGATTCGATCAATTAATTTTGGTGATTAAAGTGTGATGTGAAGAGTTTTATCAATTTATTAAAAAAAAAAGAGAAGAAGCATTCAATAAATTTTATTTCACGTGAATTTATTGAAATTTATCCTTTTACGCAAAGTGGCCATAATTTTGGATAAATTCTATCGATGATTCGGAAGAAAATTAATTTCAATTAACTGAAAGGATATCAGAGGGTTAGTGTCACCTTAATAATTTCATTATAAATCAGTTGTAATCAAAATCTTTTGAAGTCAAAATCTGAAGTTTTATTGTTAGATTTTTATTAAAAAATTTTCAATGTATGAAATATCGATCATTTGCCCAGTTTTATTTCTCAAGGCGGTTACATACAGTGTACAAAAGAAAATAAAAAAAATGAGAATCAAGTGTCAATTTAATTAATTGGGAAAATGGATACCACCAGTTGAAATGAATGCATCCGCAATTAACGGAATATTAATATTAAAATAAATTTATTTGAGAACAAGTACCGAAGGAAATCCGTTATTCATTCTGGTCACAACATTTGTAGTCATTGAATTTAAAATAATTCATTTTACTTTTATTTTTTTTTTTAATTTTAATTTATTACTTTTTGTTAAAACGTTTCTTTCTCTTTCGCTCATTTTTATTGAACGTTTAATTGTTTTAAACAGTAAAATTTTATTCGCTGATTTCTATCATTGTATGGCAAAAAACGGAATTAAAGAGATGTGAATAATACTCCAATGTATAATATAATTTTTTTTTCTGTTTAAATTCAGTTGATGATCATGTGATTGAAGAAAAAAAAATAATAATTTGACCAGAGACCATTTTTTTCTTTATAATCGGTGAAGAAACAAACGTTTTTATGATTTCTTTTTTAAAATACAAACGTATACCGTAGTGTGGCTGATTAAAAATAAAACTTAAGGTTGAATAGATGATTAAGAAAAAAAACTCTAAAGTAAAAAAATTAAGAGGCCAAAAGAATTTTGTAAATTGTTTGTGCATCAAATTTAGTGTGTTTCAGTTTGTCCTGATAAGCGATGTTAAATGTTTCGTACTTTTAATGTTTTACTATTGGATTAAGTGCGGATTTAACTGAATTACGATTCAGTTTTTTTCTTAATTCTTTAACTAACCAACTGAACGAATTCAATCGATGTAAAAATGAAGTTATTGAGTATCAAAGTTTTTAATTTTTTTTCTGTTCTGTTAGTGCAAAGTCTTCCAACTGTCATCAGTTGAGACATTTTTAAAATTATAGTTTATAAAATTCATCGTCTTTTAATAGGCGAACTGATTATAGTGTTGACTTGCAGTCAATTTAAATTCATCTGTTCATAATAATATTCTTGAATGTTGTGTTACATGCTCGTTTTTATTTAACGAGAATATAGAGTATTTTTATATTTTCTGTATGAGAAAAGAAGAAATCTAATTGTTGATTGAATAAAAGTTTTATATGAAATTTTATTTCATATTCAAGTTGGGTAATTCAATCAACTGATATTATTGAAGTCTATGTGTAACTGATGTGTGATACTTTACAGTTGTTAATTCATTCCAGTTTAAAGTTTTTGATTAATTTCCGGCTTTATTGTATGTGGCTGGGAGCTTTAGTAGTTAACTTTTGCTACAAGGAATATAATTCCAGTTGAATATTAAAAGGCACCGAACCAATTAGGAAGCAAACAAGTGTGTTTTCATACGTAATTTAATGTTGAATTTAACTTTTTTACTTTGTTAGTTTTTAATTTCATTTTAATTTGGCTCAAGATTAGTTGATGTGTGTGTGTGTGTTATTAAGACTAAGACGCGTTAGAGTTAAATAAAAGCCCGTGAAACTGTCTTGAATTAGGCCAACAACGCGTTATGGCTTTCAACAAACGCATAGAGTGAAAAGAAATGAAAACAGTTAAATTCATAATAATGTTGTGAATGGTCAATACAAACTCGTTTTGTTTTATTACATTTTATGTTTTAGTTTTTAATTCAGTTTGATTGAATGAACATTCGTTTTGTTGGTTGGGCTGTTGTTTTATTAAATGTCATTGGACAATATGCGGTATAGTGAAGTAACATAGAATTTTCCATATTTTCATAAAGTCCACTATCAGAAAAACTTGTTGTTTTCTAGTTTCATTGATGTGGTGTTTCATTTTGTAATGAAAATGAGAAGAAAAATAAAATAAAATTTATGATTTGTTTGTCTGATGGTGAAAGATAAAATTAAGATAGTTTTCATGTGAAATTCATTTTTTTTTTCGCCTAATGTTGTTGAGTTTTAAATAAATGGCAATTGGTATTGAGAATGAATAGAGTAGCTTCTATAAATATAAAATAAAATTGTCTACGGTCATCTATTACAGTTTTCGCCTCGATTTATTAGTAATTATTTACTACTGACCATATGAGAGCCGTTAAAAAACGTGATTATAATGTGCGCCATTTATTTATGAAGCAAGAAAATTAAAATTTTAAACAGAGAAAAAAAAATGAAAACTAGAAATACATGAATTAATTGACCATCATTGGATGCCTAATAAAAGAAATGCGATGGTCAAATCACAGTTTGTATTTGATTGAAAATTCATTTAATTTCGCTAGAGAATTTTCTTTTCATTTTTTTTTCTTTATATCTTGATATTGAGCTATCGAAGAAATCAGCGGTTTTGATAAAGTATTGGAATTCATATTTAAACATAAGATTTGTTTGAAATTAAAAGAGAAACACAGCAACACAACGTCTCCAACTGTATGCTATCTTACGTATACGTAATCAGCTGCACAGGTAGAATGGTGTATAATTTTCATGTTATTTTTTTTTATTATTCGCCTAATGTAAAATTATACATAAATCCAGTGTGGTAAAATGTGTGCTTGAAACATGACAAATATAAAAAGGGTAAAAAATAAAAAAACAGACTGAAATTTGTTGCGTTTTCTATTGTAAATTAATAGAATTCAGCTTGAAATGAGTGAGAAAAATAAAATAAGCGACTGAGAGAAAAAAATAAATGGGAGACAAATCAAAGCAAAAATAGCACTGAAACATACATAAATATGAATGCAATCTGGTTTTTATGCAATCGGATTGGTTGACGGATTGGACTATGCAAAAAATAAAAAAAAAATAAGTGATGCATTTCCGATATTATTTCGTAAATGAGACACATTTTGTTTCACCAAATACAGTTACGGCTACCGATTAGAGAAGAGAAGGAGAAAAATTAAATTCGATTTCTATATTCTTCCTATTCAAGAGAAGCTAACAGCTGAATTTCATATTATTAAATATGATTGCTTAAATTGGTAGCACTCAAACCATATCAATCGAAAGTTATGCTGTACAACAGCGCTTAACACAGTATACATAACATTTACAATGCGGTTGATTTGACTTCAATTAGTTTGGTTTAAATACAACAAAAACGTTAATTTTTAGTGATAGTTTTATTTTTCACTTGTTTTTTTTTTACTTTGTTGTTTTGTTTCTTTAAAAAATAATGGCAATAATTGGATGCATTAGTACATGTGAATTGTAATAAACGACTTTGAATATAATAAAAACTATAACAATAAATTTAAGTCAATTATACCAATATTTGTGTATTGGCACTTGTATAAAACGCGATGATTTTTTGCTCATGCCAATTTTATTTTGCAGTATTTTTCGAATAATAAATATTTTCAACATGAACTGCATGAAAAAGAGACGCGATGAGAGTAAAATCACACGAAGTAACTTTTTTTTAAAAAGGAAAAACAGTGATTGTGAGTGTATCGGTCGAATATGTACCATAACATTGAATTTAATATTGCAATTTATACAATCAGTTAGTTTTCATTGTGCATTTGAATTGTGAAAGTGCAGTATTGCGATTTATGCTTGAATTCTTTGAATTAAATTTGATCTAATTTAATTCAATGAAACAGAATTATTTAAGTCAAAATCCTGTAATTTTTATTTAATGGATTATTATTACAGACACAATCACATTTTTCAAAGTTTCATAATTCGTTATTAAATTTAATTAACTCGATTTAGTTATTAAATAGTAATGGTTTACATTCAAAGCAAGTGAAATTTGAACTACATTTTGAGTCGCGTTTTTCATTGAATAAAAATAGAAATAATTTTGAAGTAAACATGTGATCGAATGAAGAATATTATTCTTTGATTTTAGTTCTTTTTGGTGTAAACAATCAAACTGGTTTTAAGACAATACGATTTTATTTAATGATTAATTATTTGTGGCTGTTAATTAACAATGAATGTCTCAAGTTACTTAAGTCAATTGGCATAAGACCAATCACCTGTTCAGGCGCAACATAACTGTGTATTAATGAAACAATAGAAATATTAAAATTGTTAGCCACTTGAAACAATCTGTTTACGAGTACACCTGAAAACCGCATTAAAGGTATTGAGAAATGCGTTAAACTCGTTGATATTAAACGAATAAAATATAAGTAAATGTCAATCACCTTTCGATGTTCAAACAATTTTGTTCATGCAAATAGAGTCACTGTGAATGCCTTTAAGATTACAAACTAAAAATAGTAAAAGAGGTATTTGCATAAATGTATTTTTATTTCATGTTGTATCCAATACGATTACTTCACATTACATACAGTTTTATTTATTTAAATTAAAAATAAAAAATAAATCGTGCATTTTGTAAATAAAATTCTCACCTGTATTCACTTTCAATTTAAATACTGTGATCGCCTATGTGCATTAATATGACGGTAGCTGCGAAACAAATGTATATAAGATTAAAATAAGAGAGCATCAATAAACTTACCGAGTTCTGTAATAAATATAGTGAATACATCTGATTAATTAATTAACGGAATCATCAGTTAAGTAGCATTACCTACTACACTATACTCTTCCTGATTACTCAATTATTAATTGCCACTTGATATTATGTGCGTTTCCTAGTCACCGTTAAGTATTGTCACAATTTCAATTACGGTATGTAGTGTCTTATTTTGGAGTTTCAAAAAAATATATAAAGACATACCAATAATCAATGATGGATTGCATCAGGTGAACCAAAACTGATTAAATATTTTTCATCTACTTAGCAACAGTATTAAATAAAAACGTTATTGTTACCTTGTTACAGCATATATCATAAATTAAATATTTTAAAGTATATTGCAAATTGTTTTAACTGAATGAAAAATAAAAACGGTTTCTTATTAACGAAAAATAATGAACACAAGTTTATTCATAAATAAATAAAATGAGAAAAAATACTATAAAAATGCACAATTGATCAGTCGTGGTTATTATGTTTCACGGTAATTTCATAGGGTGCATAATAAATTGAAAAGTAAAAGTTGTACTTATAACTACTGAATGTTGGTTTTTGATATAAAATGCCATGGAATACAGGTAGAGAGTATCGGATACGGTGTGCTAATGTAAGCCTGAATTATTAATGAAATTTGTATGTGTCTTTCTACATTATACCGATAGTAATTGATTGGATTCAAATTGACGCAACAAGTCAGTTTTTTTGCATAGTAGTTCTGTGACAGTAATATGAAACATTTTTCTAACGATCATGACAATAATTATAGACTTCAATTTATGACAAAATTCATTTGTTTGCATCACCTAGTAAATCCATCAGCTGAATTATTAATTAATACGAACAGGATTTTAATTATAATCATAAGGAATTGATTATTTGGCTATTTTGAGATGTGTATCTAATTAAAGATTGCATTGCGCATTGACGTTATATTCTAAATAGAACTGATCGTAAGGAAGTGTTTTAATTGGAATAATTCAATTTAGTTTTCATACAAATTGAGATTATGAATAAATTTGAATTAATTTTTATTGAGTGTTACAATACTTTGTATCATCCTACGAAATAATTTCAATTATTTCACTATTTTTTATAATAAAAATTCATTCAAACTGTTGGCCATTCATTAACAATGAAAGTATCTCTTGTTGCACTTCAAAATTATAGAATTAAAATTTTCCATTCATAATTGGTGTTTACATAAGATCAGGTTAATAAAAAACTTCAAGTAATTAGTGGACTCTTAAAAAATTTCATTATCAATTGCACAGAGAATAATTATCAGGTTGTTATGGAATTGTTAAAGAAGCAATGACAATTAAATCAATACGTCTGCTAATAAGTGACACTTGTAATGCTCAAATTTAACATAATGATTGATACTTTTAAAATTAATCAAACATTATGTATTACCCACTGGAATGAAAATAAATAATAAAACAAACAAACAATATCACTAAATAATAATCAATAAATTATTTATAAATAGAATATTTGTTTCGGTTGTCTTTATTTGACAAAATCATCGTTGACATCACGATAAAGATTTGAAAGAGCATCATCGTTATCAGTTCAAAGACAACGGTAACAAATCGGATGAAATAATCGTCTATCGATTGATTGTCATTTATAGATCACTGAATCATACAATTTATTTTAAGATTTCCGTAATTTTTTAAATCAATAATTACACAATAAATGAGGGTATGGACAATGGAGACGTTTCTCGAGATACCTATTGCGTTGAAATTAACACTCGAACAGCCGCTAGGAAGTAGTTTATTTGAGTCATCGATTTGATTCAATTGTACTATAGACTTCAATTGTGAAATCAGTTCATTCTTTATTTTTTGTATAAAATTCAGGTCGATAATATTATCGTGTTATGTGTGGCCTACGACTAATCTCAGTGAATGCGTTGTATCTGAATGACTCGGTTAAAATAAAACTATTTACCTGTGATGTAATAAACATCGTTAATCTATTACTGATTACCGTAAGAAAAAGTACCTTTACCTGTGGCAAATGATCATATTCCCAAAAAAAAAACAGAAATTAACGAAATTCTGTTATCACCAAGTGATAAGATAGTAATTACAGTAACATTGAAATGAAATGAATTAAATGAAAATGAAAAAAAAAAAAATCTGCCGGATGAAGGGGCGGTAAAACCATCACTCCGGATTCACCTGATTTTGATGACAACTGTGAAAAATAAATAGAAAAATATAACATTCGATATAATCGAATCACAATTTTATTGTCATTGATACAGTAACAAAGTTTTTTTATTTTTTTATGTTTTATTAAATTTCATCAACAGATTGATCAAAAGATTCGATAGAAATAAGAAGTTTTGCTTAAGAAGTGTGTACGTTTAATTGAATCATACGGTAACCAAAAAAAAAGCCATAAATAAATCATAAAACAAAACAAATTATTATTGAGTGTTTAAGTGATAAATTTAATTTGAGAAATTATTGGCACGAGAACGTGCAAGTACGTGAAAGAATTAATACATATTAATATTGATTACCTGATTTTACCTGAAGACTAAAAAGAAAAAATAAAAAAAAAAATAAATAAGAATTCCATAGAGGAAGAGAGTGAGAGGTGTGTGGTGCTGCTGATCAATTGAAGTGGTGTATTTATTTTTTTATGAATATATCATTTACGGCCTGCGGAATTGCATAACATAAATTAATAACAGAGAAGTGTGTGTTCTGTCTATGTGTGTTTATTATTTGTGTTCGTGTTTTATTATTATTAAATATAAATATACCAAATATAAATAAAATAAAGAAATATAAAAATGACCAGTGTAATTTCACAAGGTAAATACCGTCAACGTAAAGAGTGGAGTACTAACTCGATACCAGGTTTAATGTCTTTAGAGGAGGAAACAAATCCAGACCATCACCAAAATGATGATGATATAATAACGCCGGTGAAACCACCTCGTCGCGGTTCATTGGCAGCACTTGGTATATTCGCTGGACGAAATGTAAACCAAGAGCAGCGCCATACAAAACGGCGTAGTTCCATAGCTGAGGCCATTCTAGGCCGAAGTCACAAGGTACAATAAACTAATTACACATTACTGCCATCTAAAGCATTCATATTTGCTTTGTCAAAAAAAACTGTTAATCCATTACGAGACTATTTAACTTATTATTTGGATCAGTAATGGAATGTGATTGAATGTTTTGATTCAATTTGGCGACAATTAATCGAAGAATTTCTTATTTTATCATTTTTAAAATAACTCGACTTTAATTCAATACTAATTCTTCTTTTTTTTATTTCTTTTTCTTTTATTTTTTTTTTTTGTTTTGTTTCTTATTTATGTTTTGATTAAATGATGTTGTTCTGTTGTATTTTTATTGATTAAAAAAAAAAACGTAACATTACGATTATTTGATGATATGGTGAATCTTCTATGTTTGGATTATATGAAAATTGACAAATAATTGATTGGTATAGAGCAAACAGGTACCATATGAAACGGCTGTAATATCAGAAAAATCAGATGCAACTATAGAAAACGATGTGCCATCAAATGGAAATGGTTTTAATAATAATTACAGCACAAACACAAATGATGGTGGTGGTGAAGAAGGAATAGATGAATTATCAAATGATGATAAATTGGGACCTCCCGTGGGTGAAGTCAAGAAGGTAATAATACCATTTACACTACTTATACTCATATAGTTAGATTGTTCCACCAATTTTGCCATTAATAATGGTTGAGTGGAAGAATGTGGTTGCGCCAAAGAAATAATGAATTATAATATAAAGTGGCAATTAATTTCTCCAAAGTGAATGATTATAATTTTATTAATTCTTTTGTGTATGATGGTATAATAGAACAGTATAATAGAACACACAGTGAAAATAGAAAGAGAATAAAATAAAAATTGAATGTAATTAATTAATTTTAAATGTATCAGGAATTACAACAGCGACGACGTTCGTTTGCATTGACCAAACAGCGGCGTAGAAAAAGTCTGGCGACAACATTGCCAGATACGTGTGGTATGCCAAATAGTCAAGATGATTTAATGGACGATACAATACATGAGGATAGTGTACAAGACTTTAATTATCCACGGCAAAAGCGTAACTCATGGTGGAATATATTTGTACCAGATCATTTAAAACAGAGGTGAATTTATCATTTTATTTTATGTTTTTTCTTTTAAATTATCTTTTCTTTCTATTTTATTTTTATATTGTTACTCTTGTTAATTTAATGTTTTATTTAATTCTCTGTTATGTTTTATTTAAATCTACACACATTTTCTATTAATTAAATGCAAAAAAAATAAAAGAAAAATAATTGAATGATTAAAATGATGATCACTCAATCAGATTATAATTAGCACAAGAAATTATAATTTTATTATTTTATTAATATTCATCTAATTGAATATTTTAATGTTAAATATCAATATTGGCGGAATTTGATATGAGAAATACAGAAATTCAAGGTGAATTTTAAAATAACAAAAATTCGATATGACTTTTAATCGGATATACATATACTTAATATGACAAATTGTATATGCGAATCAAATGATCCAGTTATGGTTTTCTCACATTAATTATTAGAATATGTGTGTATGGTGTTGCTCTGAGGTATTTACTGAAGGCCAATTGTAAATTTGTCTAATGTCTCTTGATCTTTTTTTTTTTTGTTTGTAAATACTTTACACTGGATATTCTCTGGGGAGTGATTTAAATATTAGTTTAGTTTTGATTTAGACCGGACAAGGTTTCGTAATCAGTATTAGCATAAGTATAATTAATAATAACACGCGACATTTTATTATCCTAATGCATACATATGTAGTTAATTCATAATATAAAATTATAGCGAATTGGACGGGAAACTCATCAAAAACTTAATGAATTGAGATCACATGCTGAACCCATCGTATTCTTCTGTTATTTGGTTCATAGTTCTTATCGGTGAAACGAAATGATAATACACATAAATAACATGAACAATTTAAAGTCAACACGTGACTCCTATTCAGGTTTAATATTTTTATACGTTCATTTATTTGCAATACTGTACTGTTGGCCATTATATTATTTGTATCTTCATTATGTTCCAGTCAGTGAATATAAATTACTTTTAATTGCAATACACGAACGGTACATAAAACAATTATGAGTAATGCATTAGTGCAATATTTAAATAAATTGTACTATTTTTTTGTAGAATTTATGAGGAATGTAATTGAGTACGAGATCAAGTTTTGTTTCTTTTTAACTGATTCATTGACATAAACAAAACGGCTTTTAATAATGAATCAAAATGTCTTGTACTTAACTAGACGTGAATTGGATTAAACAATCATTTCGTTGAAAATACACTGAAATCATGTAGATTAAATTCCAATTAAGTTATGATCAAAATAGAATTCTTATAGGAACAAAAAACAAATACAAATCTAAACAAATTGTTTTAACTTATCAGTTGTTTTCTAATTAAATTTTGTATAATCTGTAATCTCGTTTAGTCAAATGACGATGACCCTAAAGCCAATGATCGATTCTTGGCCACGACTTTAAATTATTTATTCTAAAACACTTTGAATCGAATAGTTTTTTAAATGTATTCGTTATCACATTTATAACTGAAACACTAGAAGAACCAGACTTTTTTATAATTTCTCGTATACATAAGAAGATTGGAATGGCAAAAACAACTGTATAATTCTTTGTCAAAACATAATCAATTTAGGGTAATTTGAATAAATGCCAAATGTGCGGGTGTTAACTGGATCTATCTAGTTTCACTTTTTTTCTTGCTGTTCGTTTAAAACAAAACGAGAGAAAAAGTCTTCATTTGATTTAAGATACGTTAATGAATGCAGCGCCATAAATTCTACTTTTTAAATTAAAACGGAGTATGAAAAACCTCTGTACCCATCATGTTTTCATATGAAATAATTTTCAAATTAAATAGAAAAAAAAATGATTCTAAAGGCGTAAATTGAATGAGATAAGATTCATGTTGGAATTTTCATTATTTCCCTTGTTTTATTCATGTTACCTTTTAAATATTTCGTTTATTTAAAACAGTTGTAATTCTCATATCAGAACCACATGATTGATAAGTCAGTTTATTTTCAGTGTGTAACATACAACAATGACAAATTTTCACCTAATCGGTCTTAATGTTGATAATATGATTTGTACCATAAACAAAAAAATTATAAATTGATAATGTTGGCCAACGAATCAATTGTATGTGGGGATTAAAGAATAAGATGCGCCACATTGACTATGGTGTTCCACAGTTGTTTATTGATTTGTTACCCAAAATATTATCATTTCAGATAATTGAAATTTAAATCCATAATACATTCAGTGTCTGTACAAATGGATGGATTTTCATTGATAATCTGTTGGCTTATCTCTAATCACAATGATTGAATGATGATGTTGTGTGAAAATCTAACAAAGTGGGATTTTTTGTTTTAAGTGAAACATTTTAATTATCTTTTGTTGGTTTTAATGAGTGGGAGGGGAATTTTATGTCTCGTCTGTATTGAAATATTTAATTATTCTTTAATTACAAAATTCATTTTGATCCATACATGATTCATCAAATAGTTGATAAACCAGTGTCATTAAATAATATCAAAGTTATCCATTTAAAAAAATATGCTTTAAAATACTATAATGAATTGTATAGTTCCATTAGAACTTGACAAACATAAAACCAAATAGTCGATGATAGAAATCCATTCACCTAATTGAAACTATTCACCTGTAGATGATGCACCAAGTGACGGTGGACATTCAACTCTGGCATAATTGGTACAATTTCAAATACACTGGGTTGAATAAACATTATCAAGAAATGTGAAATAATAATAATTTTGTAATTGAAAGTGAATCGTAATTTAAAGGGTATCTCATTGCACACGATATCCAATTACAAGCGGTATTATGTTAATGTGATATTTCCACCGTATAACGATCTTTTAATCGGATCTTTCACGGTACGAATGACTAATACACTTTACATATTATGATTATAATAATCTGAAATCAACTCAACATAAGCTCAGTTGAATAAAAGCTGCATTCTAAGACGGTTATTCTTTTGAAATTCAAAAAGACATTCATTCCATTAAATTAATCGATTGTTTGTTTTAACTTTTTTTTTGTGTGATTTTGAATCTTTTTTTTCTTGTTTATAAAAAAGTTTTAAATTTCTGTCGAAGACGGAACTAAGAAATTGACAACATTAACGAAAAATTCCTTTGATACCATTTAACTTTTGATTTGGAAACGGAGCCACAGAGAGATAGAAAAAACTACGTTGTATAATACGTTGATCTTGGAGTGTTACGTTGTTTTAAGATAAAGACTATCGTAGTCTTTATTACAATCACGTCTCACCGGATAACTGGATTTCTCTAGAGATCATCAGTTGTGAACCAAAGAATAAAATCGTAAACTCATTTTAGTTCGTTATCTGCTTTGGAAATGTTTAGTTCTGTGCTCAACTAACTGTTTGGATTTTATGAGATTATAGTTGCAGTATTAAGACGATTAAATCGTTGAAAAAAGAAATCCTAATCAATTGTTAATTAAATGGGTCAAATTGATTAATGACAAATAAAGTTGATTACAAAGTACAAGTGAATTATTTACCCTTGGCCGTTAAAGAAAATCGTATAAAAGTGTATTTCTTTACATTTGTAATTATAATGTGAAAACAAAAGAGTGTTACTTGTTATACTTATATGAATTAAATTACGTATGATATCAAGTGTTATGCGCAAACAGATAAAAGATAACAGAGAATTTTTTATTCTATACTGATTAGTACTGATTACGTATTCTTTGTTTGATACGAAACATCATCGAAAATACAACACAAAAACCATACAAATTACGTGATTTTTATTTGAAAGAATAATTAGTGATTTACATGTAAAAAAGACAAGATGGTATTCAAGAAATCTCAATTGGCAAAATTCAAGGAACATTATTGGTAAGGAACACGTCTTCCTTATTTTGTTAATGATTGTTTAAATTGAATTTCATATAATGAATGTGTTCTAAGCCCACAGTCATGTGATCTGCATACATAAACAGTTTAGCCTACATAAGACAAATTTTAGAATTAAAAAAGATTGATCTGTTTCTTTTATTTTACAAAATGAAATTGAATTTTGCAAATTATATCATTCAATTTGAATTAAAATTTTTGGCAAAAAAAAAAACCAAAATAACTAGAATGCTGGAAGAATATTTAATTGATTCTTTTTGGCAATCAAAAAATGAAAACAGAAATAAAATCAGAATTGAACCGTGTAACCGGTTCTTTAAGTGACCTCGTAATGAAATGAAAATTTTAATGTTTCACTTACCCACGATGAATAAGAAAGAACCATGTCGAAATATTAAGATCAGGGTTAGGCGTCAATCTTATCTGTTGAATACTAAATTTATGTACAAAATTGAAAACGAATAAAGAAAACTAAAAAAAAACAAATTAGAGTATAACAAACCAGGAACCACGTTAAATGTTTTATAGTTCTGGTTTTTCATCGGCCATAATTATCGAAAGCGCCAACCTAAATGAGTTAAATAATTCAACAGGTTTTTATCAAAAATCTCAGTTATTCCTTTATTCATTAACTACCTGTGTTAAACTGGAGCATTGATGTTTGATATTTTGACTAAAAGAATTTTTATATCGATTGAAATCATCTATGCTAATTTGAATTAGTAAGACGTCACAAAGAAATTCCTCATGTTAGAAGGAATTTGAGTTATTTGATATGCGATACAATGAGTATAAATCAATAGTAGATTGTTAATGTAAATCCGTTGAATATTTCGGTTTATGATGTTTTCCTGACATTTTGGCAATTTAAATTGTAACAATTTATCTTTATTGGATTTGTATTCGTTTCGACTTTTAATTTTTGAGTAAAATATTATGGTAAAATGTTTATTAGCTTGAAGCTGGTGATAAAAGAATTTTACTGTTAAATGTAAAAATTGTATATTAAAAATGTTTTTAATTTAGTTGTTTATCACGCTATCAAAGACTAAATTGTTGCAGTAATTTACTGTTATGGTCTGCAACATAAAAATGTATTATTAAATAACATATTTTATTTCTCTTGTGTTGTTACTTTAATTACATAGCTTAATGATGTTTCAATTAAAAAGTGACAGAATGTTGTAAATTATTTGTGTATACAGATAACAATATAACATTGTAGTTATGGATGTAATTGAATAGATTGTTGATAATTAATGATATCAATAAACATTTGTTGTACTCATTTACATAAAATATAAAATTTGGAATACAATTAGTTACAATTTTACGGTTTATTTGAACTGTTACACAACATGTGGAATTGCATGTGACTTAGAATTTAATTGTTTATGCTGTTTACATTCGGATGATGCAGTTGTGTGAACAACATATTGAAGTTATTGAGTACCCTTTGCTAGTAGCAAAGTATTTTAATTAAATCTTAATTATGCACTTAGACTAATTAACTATTTGAATTTATGATTTTTATGTTCTGTTTTTATTTGCTTGTTTGTTATTAATTTTACCCTTTTATGAGAACTTTTTATTTGATTTTGATTTTTTCTTCTTTTTTTTTTATTTTTATGTTGATTTTGCCATTTAATTTCAATGGATTTTTTTTGCTTGGACTTTTGGCTGTTATTGAATGCAATTTTTTGTGATTTGATATGAATGAACTTATGACCTGAATTGGATTTATGCCATTGGACGTGGTGTGAGGTAGGTCGCGGAGAGCCAGTCAAGCAGATGTTGGCGGTATATTGGCTCATACAACAGATCCCGATGAAGTCATTGCACCTGTTTATCGAAGGTAACAAGAAAATTATGATTATTATTATTATTTCTTTTCGTTTTATTAATGGAATATGAAATGCACTAAATCACTTAGTAATTTATATACGACTTGTATTTCTGATAATATTCATCAGTTGTTGAATGAAATTTTTAATTTAAATACAAGATATCATAATGTTAACTTCTGAATTATCACCTCGTAATGATGAATTATGAATGACCATTAAATACGGGAAGTGTTTTTGAGTTATGCGGCTCGGAGATTAAACAAAACTGGTTTTTATTTATGGAAATTAATTTTATATTAAATTGCAACGAATTTTAATCTGTTTGGTCCAAAATGCCGATGACCTGAGCATGAAAAAGATATTAAATAAACGTCAAGCTGTCTGTATAGTAAATCAACTTAAAGAAAATTTCTTTTAATTAAATACGGTTAAATGTCTCCTTGTCTGTCATAAGTGTTGTGATGTTAAAACACCTCGACCTTCAGGTGTAATTTAAATTTCACTTGTGAATTTTGTTATTCACCTTCAAAATAATTCATTTTATACATTCAGGTATAATGGTTAATTTTTGGTAAAAACATTGCGATGTAATTTTAAAAATACAAGAAAAAGAAAAACATAAACACACACAAATAATATGAACAAAAAAGTTTCTTGACCCACCTATAAAAGTTATAGCGATAATGTGTTTCCGTTGACTGCGTTTAAGACGTTAAAAATGATTTAACAATAAAAAATGAAAATAATACAGAAACTTTTCTAATGTGGGCAAGAGAAGATAATGAATATTTCCATAAGTGTATTCTGTCTGTTTAATTAAATTTTGAAATAAAACTTTATCACTGGCAAATTGTTCGCCTCTCGAATTACCCGCTTGATACTTGAACATATTTAAATGGACGGGCATTATATCATATTATTCTGAAGCGTAGTGATGGAACATTAATGTTCACTAATTGTGTTATTATGGATGTTTTAATTTAATCACAACATTTAAGGTTTCTACTTGTTCTTTACTTGCGTACATAGATTGTGGCTTATGTACGATATGGCATTATGCAATAGAAGAGACTATTAAAATATGAGTATTATGGTCGCTATTGGATACGTATTATTGAATTTTTTATGTCTGTTATTAAACTGATGCACTTAGTACTTAGTTATATAAGATGAATGTTCTTCGCAAGAAAACATTACTGATCACATATATTGCTATTCAATCAAATGATACGATTTATTAGAAGAACAATTACATATTTTATTCTGATGATTCTGTGAAGCGCATATTCTATAGTAATTTTCTAAGTAATTTATCATAATATTCATAGATAAAAATTATGTGCCAGTCATATTCAATTACAAGTGAAATTGTATAACGTTATAGTCGATTGTTTAGACGAATTTTTGCAACGATTTTTTTAAATTACAAATTGAATTCTGATTCATTTATTTGGTATACCTGTTTATGGTTTAACAGGTATTTTACAAGCATAATAAATAGTTTTTTTTTTATTATGAATTAGAGTCTGTACCGAAAGTTTTATTTATATTGTCTAAATGGCAAAATTGATTATGTGTGTCAAGGCTCCTAATTGTATCAATGAGAAATATTCAGTTTTATATGAATGATATGTTGATATGCTTAAAACATTTTCCTTCTTTAGTTTATGCATTGTTTAGTATTGTATTATGTGTGATTTAGAAAAGAATTCAACTGAAACATATGAGTACAGAGTAAAAGATATTAAGTTAAGTTGCATATTGTGTGAGTGATTGTTGCTTCTTTGTATTTTCTTAATTTTTACGAATGCAAAAAAAAGAAGTGATTTCCAATTGATTCATTACCCGTCAAAAATATGATATGTGATTAATGGTTTCAATAACGCATGTCTGTAACAATGAACTGTATAATATTTAATTTGTTATTTTTGGAAAGAAAACACTGAATAAATCTGGTCACGGAGTAGTTTAATTTGGGCCTACCATTAATGGGGGCTGGTAATGCTTAATTATAATTAGTTGAATGTATTTTACGCCATCAGACCTTCTGGTCCATTTGGGCACTGTAGAATAAATGTTATTGTCATTTTTACATTTAATTTTTTTGAATATTATGCAAATGCATGTTTAAGACATTTGTACATTACACATATGGCTTATCAATTTGCTCTTTATATTGTATTTTGTTTTAATTGTATTCCCGTTGATTTAATGCTGGACAGCATAAATAATTAATGTACTTGACCTTCTTTTATACTCCCTTCAATTTTATATAACTTTTTATTCGTTTAATTGGTATTGAATGAAATTAAATATATAAATCAATTTAAATACATCAAAGATAATTACATTTATGTTATCACAAGTCTATGATCATTTATTGTATAATTTAATTAGAGAGAGAGAGAGAGATAAAAAAAACAGGTAAATTGTATATTAAATTGAGACGTTTTTTATTTATTTTTATTTGTTTCGATTCACATATAATTAAGCATACACAACATCAAGAAATTGACACTTGATGTGAATTACACATAAGATGTATTACACCATTTAACTTATTGTCTTAATTAAAAATAATGAAAAAGACCATCTGTATTGATATTGGAATATGTTTAAATAAATTTCATTTTTTCTTTCTATTTAATTCTCATAGGAGCAAGTCAAGGAGTGTTGATCACGGTCTAGCAGCACCATTTGATTTGGATTCACTTCGTTCAAAGGTTGAGGGACGCTTTGACAGTGTTGAACGGTTATCAAAAGGTTCGTATTGCTAAAATTTATGCAAATAATGATAACTATAAGTGTTTGATTGCTTCTACCATTATCAGTTGATAATTTAGTAAATGATACATATTAGGAATGAAAATTTTCTTAAATTCACTGTTGGTTAATCGTATAATCAATTTGATGTAATTTTTGACAAAAAAGAAATATTTCTAGGAAGTCTATCTTTCTAGTGATACCCATCCAGCGGTTGTTTAATTTAGTGGTTATCAAATTCTCACGGTTTTTTCTTTCTTGAGAATTATTATCCATGAAGAGAATTTAATAATCAATGTAGCTGTTGTCACTATAATTTAATGCAGATCCAGCAATTTTTGCATTTTCTGTTGACATAACGAATCATATGTAGAAGTTTTCTTAAAATATTTCATTCAAAGACACATTGACTTGTGAGACACACAGCTAGAAATGATCCGAGTTGAACAAGAGATTGTTACAATTTGAAATTAATTGTTGCTCGTTCACGTTTTATTATTAACATAATTAAGATCGATTTAAGTTTATGGTTTTGATTAAACAACAATATTTATATTTTAAATTGATTTCGTATTGGACTGTCAGTGATCGTATATTCAGATTGTAAACCTACAGGGCAATACACAGAAGTGGCAACAGAAAATAAAAATACATCCAATGATTATTGTAAATTGTCAAGAGACAAATATAAATGATTGTGTTCAGTTGATCATTGAAGTTCCATAAAAGAGTGAGGGTGTTTTTTCCACATTCAGAGCATTAAAAATTGTCCATTTGAATTATTAATATCGTAGTTATCATTTTCGTGAGATTTTTGCACACAATAGTGATGAATGAAATCGACGGAGAGTCAAATAGTGATGATTGTTTAACGGATATTAAACGTATACGAATATATAAGACAGTGTGTACCAAAGATTTTGTTATTATTTATGACAAAAATGAATTTACCGGTGAACTGAACATGAAAACAAGTCACTTGCAATTCTTCGAGTTTTGGAGAAAAGGTCAAAAACGTCTTAATAAACTAACCGTTTCTTTAAAAATGTTCACTTTTCACGTAGTAACTTTTCTATCTTTGGTTTCTGCCTACATTACATAGTCAACTGTAACGTAGTAGTACAGCCTCTCACTTTTAATTACAAACCAAAATACAAAAACATACAAACATATTAGGCCAAATATCGTTCATACATCAAAAATATTGTGATTTAATTAAATTATTTATCTAATAATTTTTCTCTTTTTGGTTATGAAATTTTCAGATGGAGCAAAGAAATCATCATTGCCCTCAATTCCAACTACAACTTATACCGTAAGTGAATTGAATTACATTGTAGTTTCGTAACTGAACTATGAGTCAATTTCTGTTTGGAATAGATAGTTTTTAATTGATGATTTGTATTTTAGGTTGGTAATCGAGACACACTAACTTCGGTGGCTGCCCGCTTTGATACCACACCATCTGAACTATCCCAAATAAATAAGTTACATGGTTCATTTATATACCCGGGCCAACAATTATTGGTACCTGATAAGAAGAAAAAGGATCAGGATGGATCGGCAGATGATCGATCATCAAACTCAGGTCGTTCGAGTCCAAACAGTGAAGGGAAATCAAGGAAATTCTCTCATGAGGAGGAACCGATCGAAGAAAAAGGTAAGATTAACTAGATCTAGTATTCACGTGGTCTTTGATTATGGTGAAATTCATTATAAGGGATTTCCCGGTTGGTTCGGCCGAATTTTTATTCGATTCTTATTATCCGAGACACATTAGGTCTGCATTATCGGCAACCACCTGACATTAGAGAATCTACGAATATGGCGATCAAAACAAAACAGATGATGAAAAAACGATAATGGAGAAATTGCGATAATGTACAAATGCCATAATTTTTATCGAAATTTCTTAATTATTGAATTCAAATTAATCAGAGAATTGCCTTAAAGCACTTTAACATGGAAAGTTATCTTATATACAGTTGAGGCTTCTTCATTCTCTATTGTCTTTTTTAACATTCCAATACTGTGACGAGACAAATAAACAATCGACCATGAGTAAACAAATCATTTGGAATCTTTCTGAAGAAGTAAAAAAACTGACTTCTCCATAATTTATTTCGTTTTAATTAGTGCTAATTGTGTTTCATAGTAAATTTTCGTATAAAATTGTGATTGTAATGGGACCAAGATGATGCACACCGCAGTATTTTGTAAGAATGGAGGTGATTTAAATACATTTATTACTATTGTTTCGTTATAGCTGAAACTAACCAAAAAAAAAACAAGAACTTTATAGTTTAACGCGACTCTAATTAATTTATATTTGGGTAGTTATTTAATTAGAACAATTGGAAAGAAATTGGATTGTAATCGGGCACGGTTAAATAACTATCGCATACTAAATTTAGTATACCACTTATTTGAATATGAATTCGCATGTGGCGTTTATCTGGAACGATTGTATGAACGAATTTTGATGGTACTCCGTTTATTCATTAAGTATTCGACGACATCCTATCAGACATCGAACAACAGCCGATATGTATAAATAAATTCACAAATAGAGAAATAACGAAGGCCAATTTAGTTAAACGTTTTAAATTAGTTATTCGAATTTAAGCTACATTCAGTTGCTAATCTATCGTGGAACTGAACACCTTCGAGGCCAGTTTGTTAGTTGATACTTCGTAGTGCCAGAGAGGGTTTCTTATTAGTTTTGGGAATAAACTAAGTTGCAATTCGGTGTCATATAGTGTTGTTGCTGCCGATCTAGAATAGAAACGGTGGCAATTGTATATGCCGGAATAAACAACAAAGAGTGATAAATTCCATAATTTAGTGTTTACTAGTGTCGCAATGCACGTCAGAAACTATGGGCTAATTTATGGATAACAAGCAAATAATGTCGACTAGCTAAAAGCCACAATTCAAGTTTTTGATAGCCACCGTGACTTTATCATCTACCGTTGTTTTGACAAAATATAATTGTATAGTCACATTTGCATATAGCAGAGAGAATTCAGTAATTCTGTAATCCAATGTGCATTGGTATTAGCTCAGTCAGCTATCTTAAGAGAGTGATATTAGAAATCTAATGATTTCATTATGTTTACTCTTTTATCAGGTGATTTGATTAATTCCGTACACAGTTGTAAAAAAAACTTATTCACACCTCTTACTTGGTCGCCTGCTAGCAACATTTGTGAAATAAAATTGAGAACCGTGAACGTTTAAAACCGATTTAATATTTGATTGTTTCGTTTATTTTAGAATTGTTGGAGGGATTGCGACCGGTATCACCAAAGCCGGGGCACACAGAGCGTATTTTAACACCAAATCAACAGCGCAATGAAGATGATCCAGTTATTACACAGAGATTCCTTAAAATCAATGTTAGACATATCACAGATGGTCAAGGTGTGGTTGGTGGTGTACTACTGGTGACACCAAATGCAGTTATGTTTGATCCGAATGTATCAGATCCATTGGTCATTGAGCATGGGCCAGAGCATTATGGTGTTATCGCACCAATGGAATTGGTCGTAAATGCAGCTATCTTTCATGATATAGCACATATGCGAGTTGGTGAAAATGAGAATACGTCATTGGAAAAAGTCGAAGTTTATTATCCTAAACAAGTCCCACCACGTTTGGATTCTTCTCATTCACCTGGAAAGGATTCGCTTTTAGTTAAGGTATGTGTGACCATTATAAACAAATAGTTGAGGAGCCGCTAAACACATTATTAATCAATATTTTTAGGACGAAACATTCCCAGAATTGGGCGTTGGATCAGTTGACGCTGGGGATGATCAAGAAAGTGTAAGCTGTGCCTCAAGCAATGAACGTGAATGTGCTGCATTCCCAAAGGCATTTGAACGTGATCTGGTGACACCAACAAATTTACAAAAGAGCACAACTGAATCAACTGAAAAGTGTGCTGGTGATAAAATTGATGAGGAAGAAACCAAAGTATCGGATGAGCAGAAAACTGATGATAATGATACAAATGAAACCCATTCAATTATAACTAAGACTGATGATTCTACAACAGCGAAAACTGATGATGAACATTCTAAAGCTGATTTAGATAAGACCACAGAAGATTCTAAGGATGAGGGAGCCAAATCGAAAGATGAAGATGATGATGATGCCCTAAATAAAGAAATCCGATCTCTCGATGAGAGACGTAAAAGTCTGTTGGATCAACACTGGGCCATACCCAGCAAAGACAGGTAAGAGATTTAAATATCAAAATTCGAATGGGCAATATATTTAACATGGGAATACACAACTTAATTGACATTTATAAGCGAGTGCTTCTACATGGCTACCTTGGGATTAAAAAGAGAGCAAACAAATATTTAATTTTTTTTTGCGGAATAACAGCAACAAAAAGAAAAATATGAGTAATGCATGCAAATGAAATAATCATATTACATTATAAATGTTAAAACATACTTATGCTCTATGTAACGATTCATATGTGTGTTTATTACTAATCATTTACCTTTAACTTTACCTGACTTACAGTTTTTTGCCAATTTATATTGTGTTCATTGTTCAAAAGCCGAACATAATAATGATATAAATAATTGATATTGTTAACTTTGAATGTTCGAATGCAGCACAAATGCATTTTGTTATTCAACTATATATTGATACAGATGGGACTAATAACATAAACTACTTTGGGATATTATTGCTTGCAAACCAAATAACGTTTGTGTTTGAATTTTTTATATTCTCTATATAAAAGTCCAATTAGATTAACTTAATATTGCAATATTTACTCATATTTTTTTCTTTCTTATTCCAATTTACCTCCACAATTGTTAAACGTAAAACAATAAAAATTTCCCATTATGACATTTCGTTATTCACATCCATACCGTACCGTATAATTTGATTATTCCGTAAAAAAATTACATACACGTATACGTAATTTGTGTACACAAAAATCGAAAAAAAAAAAACTTTGAAATCCTATCAGAAGAATTTTATTTCGTTCTCGAAGTCAAAAATCGTTTGATAACGAGAAATCAGATGATGGTGGCGCTGAAGCTGATGATGTGATACCGCCTATACCAGAAGCTGGTGCTGCCGGTGATGCAGAGAATCAGTTGGAAAAACAAAGCTATCATGATTCAGGGATTGATATTCGTGAACCGATACCGATTGTACAGCCTAGCAAAAAGGTTAGTTAAAGTGTATTTTAAATGATCTTTGATATTCTAAACTAATTGGTTCTATTTGTAGAAGGAAACATACTCCGATGCTGATTTAGTTTTGAGTAATGATTGGACACCACCGTTAACAATTGGTTCATCATTATTATCGGAGAGTCCATCAAGATTCCAAACTTCAAGTATTTTAGGTGCTCAGTCAGCAGCTCAATCTCAGAATTTGGATGCCGGTGGACGAAAGAAAACGTCAAGTGTTAGTTTCAGTATTGAAGATAACGATCCACGTAGTCAAGACAGCAGTGTCAGCAGTGATAAGCCAGGCGAAAAGAAGAACAAAGTAATACATTATTCAGTTCATCAAAATTTATAGATTCTTTAATATTTTGATATTTGCTTTTAGATGTTGAAACGTTTGTCATATCCTTTGGCGTGGGTTGAAGGTTTAACCGGTGAAGGTAAACCACCAGAACCAGCAGAATCAGCACCAAATACTGGTGACTCTAATCAGAGTGTATTCTCGAAAGTGTTCTCTAGGTGAGTGTGTTGCACCAATTTATGTCATGTTTTAATAGAGTCATTGACTGTTTTGCCGTTATCAAAAAATGCAAATTTTTACCTTTCGGTTTAAAACCAATTGATTTTAAAATGGAAATTTTTCAAATTTATTTATTTTATTTAAAATGCAAACGATATTCCGGATTTATCAAAAATCAACCTATTTTTTGCTGTTTATTGAACTAAACTCACATATCATTCATGTATATTATTCTTAAATATAAATATTTGCAATTACCATACGACATATACACAAAACACTCAACTCACTTGGATGTTTAATATCAATAACATTTTGATGTTAACATCCAATCACGTATGATTTATTAAAATATATACATGATTTAATTCTTTATGATTTTATTCGATTTACCAAATAAATATAATGGTAACAAACAACACAACACGATACAATCACACAATAACACTATGACGTTAATTAATTGAAATGAAACAAATAATGATATGAGAGTAGTTCACCAATTACGTTGGTCTCTGAATTGGGTGGCAATTTGTTTTTATCAAAAACACCATCTGAAGATTCTGGAGGTTCACCAGTACCTCCAGTTACGTCCCACGAGGGTCATGGTACCCCTGGGTAAGATGAATACAAATTAATTCGATGTATTACTGTGTTTTGGTATCATATATATTATTATCACCGTAAATGATTTATGATTTTTTATTTATTTGAGTTGGTCGTTTTATTCGGTGTTGTGTGGCATCTGAACGCATCATGTATAGAATTCATTCCATACCATTTATCATAATATTATGAAATATTTAATATCATTTGCAGGGACATCTGAATGAATGCGATACCATAATTGGTGTTGTTATTAATCTGTTCAATTTTTCTTTGTTTTAGACGTTCTTCAATTGGTACATTTATTCGACCATTGTCCACAGAAAGCTCTGGTTCAAGTAAACCAAAAGTTCCACCACCAAAATTGGACTACAGATCAATGGTGTCAATTGATGATATGCCCGAACTATTCGTTAGTTTTGACAGTGAGTATCTGTTACCTTTAAACATTTTTATTAAGAAAAGATTTATCGGTTTTTTAGAGATCAATATGGATGTGTACTGATTGTATTTAGTTATCTAGAAGCTCTAATAGTATAAAAAAAAAGAACAAAACTAAAAATGCAAGTTTTAAATCAGGAATGTGATAAATAGTATGACAATAATTGAGTTGTTCCATTAGCGCGTTTATTATCCGATGAGACTGTTTCAGCCTCCTATTTATGTCATCTTGTGTAATTGATTGTTGAATCGTATTTAAATTTATTTCTGGCTCGTCATAAAGTACAGATTTTTAGAAAGTGTTTATTTTTTTAATAAATTCGGTATTTTTTTTATTCCATGTTTAACATAAATCAGTACAAGTTACCTTAGCATAATTTAATTTATCATATTTGATCAATGGTTTACACCTAAACCAATTGTTATCACTTATTATTTTGAAAAATACGATACCTATATTAATATTCAATGATACTAATCAATGATTTTATTTTTTCAAACAACAAAAAAATATTATTCATAACCAAATCAACAAAATCCAAAAAAAAAAAACAAATTCAAATTATACAAAAATCAATAAAAAATAAATCTTATCACCTGCATAGTGAGAGCACCACTCTTTCCACAACTAGTAAATCTCGGTATGTTGTATATATGAAAAGTTAAGAAAAAAACAATTTATACATAAAGAAATTTATAAATGTTTTACTACAATTATTATTGAATTTTGGACAATTGAACAGTACATAATTACACGACTGCCAAAAAATATGCATAAAACTCTTTACAAGAATGCATTTCTGAATTTATTATGTTACAATATTATTAGTTACTTGTATGTTTTATATTTCAACATGATACAGATGTTTTATGTGTTGTTTTCCTTAGAAAAATATATTCGTTTAGTTATTTTTTTCATTTTGATAAGTTACGTGGAAAACTGATTGTACGTGTTCTATTAGATGGTTTTTTTTACGTTTAACTATCTTTATATTTTGTAACGATGGAAACTCTTATTTTTTATTATCAGTTTCTATAAATATTTAGAGTTAAAATTATTTCATAATGTTTTGTCATTTTCAAAATAGATTCAATTTATGTCAAGTCTTCTACACTTAAGTTGAATGGACTCTCTATTTCTATCTCTTCTCTTCGTTGTTGTGCATCAAAATCTTATACCAAAAGAATGATTTTCTTTTACGTTTTGATGTCTTAAAACATTTCTTATTGATGTTATTGTAAAGCACTTAGTTTGTCCTAGTTTAAACATCTATTCTCCATTTATGGCATTTTCGTCATCTAAACTCTATTTCCTTTCGTATTTATTGTGTTTCTTCTACTTACGTTCTAATGTAAAACACAACTATTTTGCACTATGCTTTAAATGTACCAGAATATTTAACGATTATAGTATTGTACATTATTAATGTTTTTACTTGTGATATTATAGAGTTAATACCGCGACCGGCACGAGCATGTCAGGATCCACCATTGTATCTGCGATTGAGGATGGGTCGACCAATTGGTAAAGAAATTCCGTTACCCACCTCAGTCATGTCCTATGGAAAGAATAAATTGAGACCAGAATATTGGTTTAGCATTCCAAAGAACCGTGTTGACGAGCTTTATCGATTCATAAATTCATGGGTACCTCAGCTGTATGGTGACTTAGATGAGGAGAAGATCGCTACTCGTGGCTATGAATTGATTCAGCATGACACGGAATGGACAAAAGGAAGCCCAAATAAGGTAATTGAATTTTTTAAAAGGGTTAATAACCAGAAATGAATAACCGAAAATATTTATTTTAGGATGGAAAATCATTTGATGGAGAAGATGGCGAAAACATCACAGAGTTCACAAGAGAATCTTGGCAGGTGCGTACAGTAATTTTTATATGAAGTTGCATTTTAATATTAAGAGTTTTAAGAGGGCAAAGAACTGATAAAGAGTTCTTTATCAGTGAAATTTAATATTGAGCTACAATTCGGATCACCGGATAAAGAGAATATCTACAGATTAATGAATAACATTTGAATGTTATTTACAACGATTGTAGTGATTTTAATTAAAAGAAAACATTTTTTACGTGATTCTCTACTTTTTTTTATGATAAGAAATCTAGAAGGTCGTAGAGTGTGTGATTAATTGATTTTAATTCTTTTTAATTTTTTTCTTTCTCTCTCTATTTCTTTTTTAATGCGTACCATTAATCCCAATTGGGATATGAAATTTTTTATTCAATATTTCTGCACATTAAATCAATTTATTTGATATTTACTTAATTTAATTACTATGTTAATTGAATTCTTCTCCCACCAAATAAACCAATAAACTATACAAATATCCAGCTGCTAAAGGCACCGTTTGTTAAAACCTACCATAAAAGTTATCATTTTATTAAAAGTCAAACGGAATTCAGCGAATCGGAGGTTAGCAAATAAATTATTTAACAAAAAAAATCAAAACAAAAATCCCCAAAATGCTAAATTGATCAAGAAAGCACTAATCAATGCATCTAGTATTTACCCCCCCACACATCACTTAGTGTCTACATGGTTCATTTATGTTTGTTAATAGCATTCCAAATCGACAATTAAAAACCAAACATGATAACATTATTAACAATGTTAGAACATATCCTCTGTGATAACAAACAGTAGAACACTTTATTTAAATTGTTTTTTTTTGCTTTATTGATTGATTACACAAACGAAACAAGTAGATGAACTATATTTTCTTAACTATCTGTACATAATGAAACTTAAATGAGCTTCCTTTTGATGTGTGTGGTTGATTAAACGTACAATGTTATTCACAGATAGTGTGGTATTGATGACACAATGATATTTGTTAATTAGTTGAACATCATCATTGGTAGATGTTATTGTTTAGAATTATAAGTGTTAGAAATATGAATTAAAACGACTGCTATGAACCTAATGGATTTCGCTGATAAATTTAGATAACGTCTTTCCTTCAGTTGATTGCACTACGTTTCACGCATTCTAATCACCTTTTATTAGACAATTATTACCTTTATTTTTAGAAATTTTATTATTAGTAATCACCGGTTGTAAACTTATTTTGATACCAGATTAACATGATTTGATTTTAATTCTTATGATTTATTGATATCGATTAATGGTGGTTTATTGTTTATTTCCTTAATTGATATTAGTCATCAATTGATATGATTTTTACAAACTCATTGATTTTCTTTGATTTCATGCTCTTATCAGTGTTGTGAGTTTTATTAACGAAGACCAAAAAAAAATTGATTTCATCCAGTTATGTATGAATCAATTCTAGTTTTTGCTACAATAAAATTCGGCTTATAATGTTGATTATTACGAATATGTGAAATTGCATTTGCTATCCTATTGTTGTCTCATTGATTTTTGAGTCACGGAAATTGAAAAAACTTTATTATCAGAATATAAAATGATTAAATGTGTTCACTGTAGTGTTCTCTTTTAAATATTTTGTTTTTATCTTCTATATCGTCAATATGATTTGGTAAATCATTAATTAACTGATTGTATAGAATCAAAAATGCTCTGATTCGTCAAATAAATATTCATATTGTGATTTGGTTTCTTCTATAATGATTTTAACTACTGAATATCGCATCATTATCTGATAAATTCTATTCATATGATGGGGATTTAATGTTTTCTATAAATTTTTATGATTAGCAAACCGGAAATTTATTAAATTTAAATTTAAATTAAATGTAATACGAGATCTATTAAGTGTGGTCTTACATATTAAATACCAAATATGGGTTTGGTTCAATTCTAGCAAATTATAGAATTTGATACAATAATACATTGTTTATTGGATATATGAATAAATAGAGAAAAAAAGCACATTATTATTTCTTTTAAAATTCCATTCATAATTAGAGTTGAATTGATCCAATTACATGGGGACTTATTAATGGTGGTAGCGCACTATTGTTAAGGTTAATTGAAAAGGAATTTATTTGTGTGTTTTTTTTTTTTCATTTGTTTTGTTTAGCATTAAAACAGTTTTGATTTAATTTTTTTTTTTTGCAAAACAAACCATTCATAAAAATGCGAATTAATCGAAATATTGAATTATGGAGAGTTGACAAGAAGTTAACAGAGTGCTTTGAGGCATATAAATCAGAATGAGTTAACAATTCATTTAGAATTCATACATCGTGACATTCAGTTATCTGTCTATGCTATTTAATTCGCAACAATGAAATTTGACCTATGATCTCATTTTATTATCATTCTGTACCAAGTTGATTGTAATTTTTTTTTTGTTTCTATTTGGTCTCAATTTGGGGGCAATTCAGCAGACGTAAATAAAATGCTTCCTCAGCCATTGAAATTCCGGATAGAATTTTAAATGATTTGCAATCATAATATTGATATGAGATTCAAGTTGTCTGAGGAAGAGTTTTTTTTTTTTTTGCAATTTCTGTTGATAATAAAAACATCATTATCAATTCCGATATCGCGTTGAGTGTCCAATTTTTATGTATAAAATGGAAATGTCTTTGATTTTGACGTCCCATAATGAAAGAGGAAGTACATAAAAATATGATTAAATTATTTAGCATTTGTATGTAAATTTAGGTGTGATTGTTATATAAATGAGCTTATAGAAAACAGTTAACTATAATAATGTACGTTATCAACGTATTAAGTCAATGTATCATATGATTTAATGGGATTATTCATTGCAAACACCTTTGTGTCTTATACATTAATTATAAAGATTGTGCGAACATTAATTACGTTGTGGACCAATTAAGAATTCATAATTTTTGTACCAGAGAGAAAAAAACATAATGATAAATACAATAAGGAATCAATAATTTTTAATTTCTCGCTACTGTTGTCTCATTTTACCGACTGGTCGTCTATGGAGGTAAAGGACGGCAAAACAAAAAAAAAAATTATAAAGAAACATACAATTCGTGTTTACAAATAAAGACAAGACAATAACCGTATTAATTGGAACTTTATTAAAATCAATCGTAAAATTTTTATAAGAAAAAAGAAATATAAAGACTCACCTTGAGATTGTCATCGAGACTCTGATCCATTTAATCAAGTGCAATACTCGTTAAATGAATTATCAATAATAATTTAAATGTAATCCTCTTATTACAAATCATTTATTTTCATAATAATTTAACAAAATATTCCACAGTATAAAATTGCGAATAGATAACAGACAACAATTTTATAAGTAATGATCCAATAGTTATTTCATTACACTGGAGATTAACGTGCTTAACGTACAGTGGTTAATTCGTAATGCACGAGATTTATGCATGAGACTTTGAATAAAATCAAGTGATGATGAAGCCTGAGATCATGTGTAATTGAAATCATAATTTGCAATGTTTATACAATAGTTCCTTTTTGTTTTAAAATTGATAAAACTTAATCGATCAATATTAAATCATGCGTTTATTTATACTGTTATTGTTCAAATTGAATGGAAAGTTTTCGCTATTTAATATCAACTATCAGTCGGTTTGTTTTAACCAGATTTTTGCATCTTAAATTAGTTAAATCAACGTTAGTACGGCTGAGAACTGTTCAGGATAATATGACTTATACAGTACAAGTAATTGATATTTACAAAATATTTGTAAAACTGCGTATACATCATTAGATGGTGAACTAAAACGATAACCCTTTAATTAAACGTTGAATGTGAATCGTGTCTCTGGAAATCAACGTATGGTGAACTACAGAGGAATTCACTTGATACAATCCACCTTAATTCAGTATAAGCGGAAACAATAAAACAATTAATGTTTTAATCGGAAGAATAATTCAAATCACAATATATTTTGAAGGGCAATTTTTATTGTAACACAGGATTTCATTTTAAATCTAATTGTTAAGTATTTTTTATTTTAAATTTGCAACCATTTTAAATAACAATTCTCAATTGAGAGTGCTAATTGTTGAATTTAATTCTAAAATAATTGTTGATTAAACGCGTTTAATTGACAAACATGAAACATTGTGTGACTGTATTAATAAAACTATCGTAACCAAAGACAGTGTTTAGATCAAGAAATATTCATAATTATTGGTTAAAACTGTAAATGTTTTATTTTATTCTTTTTCTCGAATATTCAAAGATTATGTCGCACTTGGCAAATCACCAGTTATAAATTTGTATAACAGACAAGAAGTAAAAAAAATATTCATAATATGAATTTGTGATTAGCTAAGAAAACGGATTTTTTTTAAAAGAAATATTTAAATAGCGCCACAAATGTTAATTTGACTAACAGCATCCAAATCTACCTTTAATGGGGAGACACCAACACTAATTTTTTACTTATCTGCTTGAATATGTAATTAATTGATTTAAATGTAAATATACGATTAAGGCGATGAAGGAAATGTTGCGCATTCTTTAACGTTCATCATATTACAAAAATTTACCTGGTGTGTCAATTTAATTAAAACAATATTACTATTTCGAATAACAAGATTATCAAAAAAAAAAAAACAAAATAAAACAAGAGTCTATAGCTACTTTGTATATCTATCAGTAGTGGATTATGAATACTTTGTGCTGTATATATTATGTCTTATTGCAAAATTATTTGTGAATACCTTTTGGTTCAATTTAAATCGGTAAAAATAAATGAAAACTTATTTTATTTTTTCGTTAAACTTACAAAAGCAGACTGACGTTCATAAGCACACCCAAACAAGTTCACTGATTATTTTGTTATGGGTTAGGTAATTAAATGATTTAATTTACATGTAAATTGCATTCTAATTATGATATTAAACGTCTATTGATTAACGTTATTCGGCGATCTCATTGAATTATACGCAATTAAATATTTATTTAATTGGCAATGGTCAAATCGGATTAAATCAAAGTTGAAATTCATATTTGATTATTCAATTGTCGAATTGTTGTTTTGCATACGAATAAAATATGCCATTAATATTATTATGTACCTCAAATAATAGACAAAGGAGACATCACGTTTCGGTCTCTAGAGTACCGGATCAGGTTGACGGATAGAAGATATTTTTAGATACCTCTACTAGGTGGAAGTTATTTCACATATTCTCTGTTTATGAGATTTTCTATGTAACTAAAAATAAAAACTTCATATAAATTGTAAAAATGAAAACAACAAGATTCCACATTTACAGTTGATGTGAATAACAAAATAACGAGATTTACACAAATACTCATAGAGTCAATGAGTTGTTTAACATCCATTTGATACATAGCATTTTACGTATTGTATGAGCATCAAGAAGGTGTGCTTGTATACCGATAAAAATTATACTTTTCCTTTAGTTATTTAAAATATCAGTTTGTTGTTGAGGTGAGTAACGTGTTCGTACTTCATCAGTGGTGGAGGAAATGCACAAGCTTACTGTTTTCATATCTCTTCTGCTAGTTGGTTGTTTTTTGAGTCGAAATAAAAATCCAAAATCATAAGAATAGTTGAATGCTGAGTGTCGTACGTGATAGTGGCTATTGAACTGTGCAGTTTTTATTTTAAATATCAGTACTTTCTTTTTTTTCTGTTACAAAAACACAACAGTCTCTTTTTTCGCGGATTATCAATTTTAATGTTTTATTATTTTGGTTGAATTTAAATTTTACATTGATTTGTTGCGAGTGACCGGGCGTATTACTTATTATATGTACATAGTTAGTACGTATAGAATAATATAGTTGACCTACAACAGTGAGCATAAATTTCTATGTTATTTTAAATGTCGGTTTAGTTAGAAAATACTCGGGTGTTAGAGTGTGTTAAAAGTAATTTGTTGATGTTATTTTTTTCTATAACAAATTATAGACTACTAGCGTTGCATAGATCATAACTCACCCGTGTGTGGCTAACAGAAAAATTGGTGCAGTTGAAATCAAGTACTTGGCTTGAACGGTTTATAGAAAACGCAAATAGAATTCATATAAAAGTATTAACGAATAAACCAATTTGATTGGACAGTGGCTTAACCTCGAAATCAAAACTCTCTCATTTTGAATTTTTTATTTTTTTGCTACCATACATTTATTGCGAAAAAAAAAAGAAGATTAATTCGAATTTATTTTTAATAAAAAGGAAAAGAGTCATAAAAACGGATTTATAAATTTGTTAACAATATAAAGAGAAGCAACTAAAGATTTCATATCATTTGGTGAATGATTGATAAAAGTTCAGTTGATTACGAAGTAAGAGAAATAAGACATTAACAAAGTGTTGAATAGACTCTCTTGAATTTTATTAATTAATCAATCCGTTTTGTTTTAAAATAATATTGGGGTTTTATTATCCAATAATTTTACATAATTATTATTAATAATCAAGAGTGTTGTTTTCATACAGTCATAGCAAAGAAGTTATGTTAAATGTGGCACAAGATCATTTAAGTTGTAAAAAAGCAAATTATAATAATAACATTTATAAAATAATAAAGAAGTCCACTGATTGTGAACAATTGAAACGAGAGACATTCAACAAATAAAAAGACAATTTAAGTGTATTGGAGGAAAATTAAGTGTTTGTGCCATCAATTGTTCATCGAGAAAACCCTTACTCCTCCCGTTTTGGTTTCAAGATAACTAATTCACGATCACCAATAAAATAATTCGCGAATAAAATCAACTTTTTATTTTCTTAATGTTCAATAAAAGAATCAATATAAGACAATACGTACAATAAATACCAGAATTCTTTTAACAGTGAATTGGACAAGAGTATATCATCTCATTCTCATTCCTCTATTTGGTTACATAGGAGGTCGATATTAAAACTGTGAAGTGTTTGAAACATTTTATTTTGATTTCGTAAGTGCATAAATTGGCAGGAGCACCGAATTCAGATCTTATTGTGTATCAATTGGTTCTACATACAAGATGTGACTCTAAAAATAAAAAAAATAAAGTTAAAAATTTTAATTGTGTACGAAACGTTTCTCAGATATTCAAAAAGATTAAATTTCGTTTGTGAATCTTCAGTTAAAATAAGTTGTACTATTTTAACAAAATAAAATTAAGTGAGAAGTTGAATCCTACGTAAATAAAAATTTATTTTTGTTATTTAAATAAAAACAGTACAAAGTTTATAGATCTTTTATATTTGAGATAAATACAATTTATAAAATAGTTCCTCAATTAAAATTGTTGTGTATTAAAAGACTTACAAAAAAAATTATTGACATTCTAATTTGACTAATATTAAACAAACGAGACAAGAAAATTTTCGTTAAGATGGCAACAAAAGGCATTGAAAAAATTTTTAATACTTCATCAAAACCATCAAAATTATTACGGGTGGCAAAATATTTAAAATCAAAGGTAAACAAAAAGGAATAACAAGTAATAATAATATATTGCAATTATAATTAATTAATAATCATTAAGTAGATATAATAACTAAGCAATTTTCATTGCGAATTTAAAAAAAAAGAAGTATTACGGACACGTGAAGGTGTTTCTTACATTCCGCTAATATGAAATAGAATAGTCAAGGATTTAAAGACAAATGAAAAGTAAAAATTCCAAATTATTTTAAGTCAAAAATCACTTTCAATTTCCATATGTGTTAAGAAAAATGATTGGAACAATTTACATGTAAATTTTTTCTATTGCATCAACAAACGAAATTGTATAAACGCATTTAGGTGACATAAAATTAGCGACTGAACTTATCGTGCTGGTGTGCAATGAACTATAAACGATATAAGGTTGAATGTGGGTTAGAAATTTATGCCAAATATTATTGCATTTGCATGAAAGAGAAATAAAATCTCTTTCTGTTCAATATGGTTTCTAGTAAACCGCATGATATCATTTTAAATAAAATATTACGATTTTATAAAACTGAACACATAATTATGCAAATGCAATGTTTTTAATGTTAAAGTGCCAAAGAAGTGTTGCATACCATTGAGTATTAGATGCGACGACCTGTTGATGATAATGTTGTTCTACTTTTATTACCATTATCTGCTATTTGATTCGATGTGAAACAAGAGAATTGGACATTATTATTTGCCAAATGAGTTAATATTAAATTTAATACTCTCTGCTGGTCAGTTATATGGCTGCTGAATATGTAAATGATCCAATGAATTGAAATAGGCCGCCATCAAATGATAAATTCCATTTGGAATAAAAATTTGCAATATATGAAAAGTGTCAGTTACGGCCAGTTAATTGAACTGTCTCACAGATTCAGTGACTATTTAACTTAACTATTCTCATATGACTGGTCATGGTTATTAAACTGAAACTATTTAATATTTATTATCAACAATAGTTGAATTATCAGCATTTAAATACTCTGTTTGGGGTATATACAATATTATAACCATAAATGAACTAAATGATAATTCCCTGACTAATGACAAATGTCTGCATCATCCCCGAAGTATTTAATCCACAACCAGCTGATAACACTTTTAAGTTTACGATTCGATTTGTTGTTTTTTTTTCTCTCTCTCTTTATACATTGATTATAAATGTTTTCTTATTCGTCTTTAAGTTTATATTTCATTCAATCATTCTGTGCAATCAGTAATTTAATTATATACTGATATTAACATCTTATCAGTATGGATTGTAATTGAATAACATTTTATTATTAATTTATTTCGGATGTATGTATCAAATGGTATATCATTTCACTATAATAATTTTATATTATAAATATTTTATAACTTCTCTATATAATTTGTTATTTGAACGGAAAAATTATTAAAAATTTTATGTTTTATTTATTCGTTGGATTGTCTTGTGCCAGTCAATTATTATTCGTCACATTTAAAAATGTTGATAATGAAATAATATTTAAATCAAACATTTGGTAAATGTGGCCGGCAATTGTTTTATTCATATTTTTAATATGTGAACGAAAGAAATATTAATATGAAACAAAAAAAAAAAATTAAGAACATATAACTTCAGTTGGTTACCTCCAGATTGGTAGTTCATTAAAGTCCATTCAGCCGTGATTGGGAATACCTTCGTTTGGGGTGATCTCGTAACACACCAAATGGTACGCAATAAAAATATGTTCAGATCTTTTACTATGGGGGGGACCCATAGTCACGGTTTGGATTCAATCTGTGGCATTTAAAATAATCGTGAAGTAAGGAAAAAACTCATTGAAATTTCACGGTACACTCGTATGAATGAGAATCAACTGAAAATACGACAAGAGTAGGCGATAAAAACTCTCTATGTAACTCATTCATATGTGACGGTATATTGGAAGATTGGAAGTTACGCTACGAGTTTCCCGAATCACATACACATTGATAACCTAAAGTTACCGTCGGCGGATGATTTTAATTCCACAACGAATATAAGTCGCCCACTTTACCCGATATCAACTCGATTGTGTGTGAGTGTATCATATTTAGGCCGATGTTACCGTAATCTTCCATATCCAGATGTTTTGTTTGACTCGTCACAAGTTGCATTTCAGTTTCCAACAGTTCAAGATAACTTGAAAAGTTACTTAGGCGCGGTGCTTTAAATTGAAACTTTCTTTTTACATATTCATCTTAATATTTTATTACCAAACGAAAGGTGGTTAGAAATTTTATTGTCAACGTGTCAATATTTTTTCTGATTTTCTTACAAAGAAAACTTAGTGAGACAGAGTTTGAGTGCAATTTAGTCAACACTATTGATTTTGCACACGGCCGTTGCTGTAGTGTTTTTTCTTTAATTGATTTCATAATAAGTTTTAAGAACAGTGTTGTTTAAATTTGAATATTCTATTTAATGTGAAGATGGTTTTATTTATACAGAAATCCACGAGCTCTAAATAGAGAAGTTTACAGTGTCTGGAATATTAGAATGAATATTTCCAAATTGAATAAACCGTATGTTGTCATTAGTAAACAAATGAGTTGATGTTTAATGCGGCTGCCCAATATTTGTGAAGAATAAAAAACTTTTCTGTCTTTTCACTTTTCGTGATTAAGATCACGTGGATAAAGATATGATTTCATAAATGTAGTTCAATGTACTGTTGTATTAGTTTACTTTTATTTGTATTATGGTGCTATTTATTAGACCGTAATTCATCAGTCACAAGATAAAGTTCCAACAACAATACTAAGTGACTGGAATGGAAACAAACGTTCCAGCGGTTGGATCTTTGTTGTTTGCCCACAGTTGGGTTGGTGTGGGTGGTGCGACGGCGCGTTTTCGATCCCACAAAGTTTAACTTCACGACACAGTCGGCTCTAAGCTGAACCTGTCTATGTTTTTCTTCATATTTAACTGGCTTTAGCCGGTGTTTTCGATTACCACCAGTTAAATGTATAATGAGATTTGGAATATCAAAAGCTAATTAAATTGAATATTTCAATACAATGGGTTACATCGCAATTTTTAACGAAAACTATAGCTCTAGAACGAGTTTTTTGTTTCATATATAAAATACAATAAATAATTATATATGTTGGGAGTCAGGTAGCAAATTCTTCAAGCAATCAACTAATAACAAAAGCACTGATTTTTGCAAAAACAATTTACGTTTTAACAATATTTTTTTTGCTTGAATACGGTGTGGCGCGTATAGTAAAATTCTCAATGACACTGAAGGTAAACCTCTTACAGATTTATGGTGTTTCTTTATTGTGCAAATAAAACCATCTTACCATGTTGATATCCAAACAAAGTCAATGGAACATTATTTAAATTTCTGTTTAACCATATAGCCAACGATAAAACTATAGAAATGACATGTGAATTATTTTAATCATTTGGAGAATGGGTCCGGTTTTGTGTTTTAAAGGAATTTGCCAAATTATATATTCTGATGACGCAGTGACGAATTAATTAATTCAAGAAATCAAATAAGAAAATTCTTAACTGTGGTGATTTAAGATTAAAAAAAAAAGTTTTCAATTTGAATAAAAGAATCATAAAAGATCAACAATAAATTTATGATTTTTATTATATCGCAATTGGATCCGGTTCAATAATGTATTTTATCGTTTATTTTGCAATCGCATCGATTGCTGCTTATTTTGGTGTTAAACGTTGGAGTAATCATTTACCAAATCGATTAACTCGTTCAATTTGGTTCCGGCGTTTACGTTTACAGCCTCGTAAAAGTCGTTCACCGACCCCAACACTTGACTTTGTTGAAAGTGACGGTGACACACAAAAACGTTCATCTGCTACACCGGTAATTAAATTTTATTTAAGAACAATTACAAACCATGTCCATGTACTATGTTTATCTAGTTATAATCAACTGACTTAATCTATATAATCTAATAATGATTAAGATTATCTCTTGTCGATTGTACATTCAAACGTTAAGGTAAAAATTGACAATTGATGAGGGTGACACAAGGTGAGATGGCTCCTATTGTCTATTGTTTACAATTTAAAATAAAAAACGGATGTAACGGTCCATTTGGTCAAAATAGTTATTGTTCCCATGTTCGTGTCACTTATTGAGTTGACTATGTCGACAGGTTTTAATTTTCGCCATAAATACAATTCATCATTTTAATTTATCGTGATTTTGGAAATCATGAAATAAATTGGATATTCATCCAAATGATGATGATAATGATTGTGTAAATTGTAATCCATATCATCATCAAGAGATTCATCTTTTAATGAGCATACCAAATAAAGGGAAACTCTCATTGACTATATAATTAGGAAATGAATTTTATTATCTGTTAATAGTTTATCAACTAGATGTTAAATTGTGAATAAATCCACTGTATTGTAAATGTATCTTCTTCACTCTTTTGATTTCATCACAATTTAGTAGATTTGGAAGTTTTTTTTTTCCAATTCATTTTCAATTGTAATTATAGTCTAAATAAATCAGTCGACTGGGCTAATATTAAATAATAAGTATACAACAGTGAAACCATATTTTTTTGCAATGCGATACTTGTTAAGCGATAGAGAAATAAAAACAAATTATATTTTATACGTATGAAACTAATATTTTTAGTGCTTCTTCGTACCTGGTCCATACAGGTGTATCGTAATTCACTTGAAGGTGATAAGTCGCAGACTGTAATTTTAATATTCAGTTTATTATAAACGAATTGCGTTAGAGGTTCAGTCAGTGTTTAAGTTGAATTTATCAGAAACGGTTTAGTGGTAATTGGCAAGAGGCTCTAATTGAATTGTGTGAATACATCTTGTTTTCGGTATTTTATTTTCGGCGATAAATTAATGTGTTAAATATTCGTAACAGAAATAACGCGAATTGACGAAATTCGATTGGCCGATAGTCTTATAACTTAACTAATTAAAGAGACAATTTTTCGTGATTCCCACTTATTACGCGTATTTTATTCAAAACGATCATTTTATTTATTTATAGAAGTTACAATTAACATTTGTATAATTATTAAGAACTGAATAGCATTGGTTCATGTTTAATGTTATAATTTACATATAAGATTACTGTTAATTTCATGGACGATTCATTGATTCAACAATGACAATTGAACACATTGAAACTAGTAAAACTAACCAGGTGCGTTTATTCTATTCATTTGATTAAATAATTGATTACACGTCAACTAGAATGGAAAGATTTTTCTTAAATGAAATGCGTTGTGCCTTACCTTTGGCATATTAAGAATCTTGTTGCATAATTGTGAGAATTAACTAAATCTACTTTGATTCATCGTATCTGGTTTTATTCAAAAAAAAAAAAAGATTTTGATTAACCAATTTGGTCTAATTATTTATATAAGTCGGCTGACGTACAGCAGATGTGACCAGGTTTATCATTATTTAGAACATCTATTTATTGACTTGACACAAAACTGAAATTCTGTAGATTTTAATTAGCAGCACTTTAAATAAATTAATTGATTAAGCACAGCTAATTGTTTTAGATGATAAGAGAAACACAAACACACAAAAACGTATTGAATAGTTTTCATTCTTTTAAATGAACACAAAGAAACAAATACAAAATCACTACAATACTACGGATTAATGTTCAAACAAAATAGACTGCATATACTCAGGACAAAATGAACTAAACATATTCTGCAATTTAATTACCTGATTGTTACATTCATTATTCATCGTAACCAGATTAATTGTTTCATGATGATGATTTAGAATTATTATTCGTTTTATTTCATTTTTTTTAAATTCATCGCTCAATACAATTTGAATGTATTCCATAATTAATTGTTTATTAATTTGTAGTTTATTCTGGTTTTAATAGAACTTTTAAAAATGATGAAATGTTATTGATTTTATTTAAATTCATGTTCAGATATTCTCATTTAGTTGTGATACTCACATTTAGTGAAACTGAAATCGGCACAAAATTATCCAATCATGATTGATGTGTTTTGATGGCATTTTAATATTGTTTTTATTTAAATGTTTTTGATCCTTTACTCATATGATTTTAAGTTTAACATTGTAGTAATTAATGAACTTAAACTTATAAATCCAATATTAATTGATATTTTTCTATTTTAATTCTCAACGAAATATTTAGTATTTGGAGATTAACACAGATGACTACAGAAAGTCCTCGTTGTTTACAACTGGTTCACTGGATTTAGATTTCCCAATACCAGATCTAATTGGCAAAACAGAAATTCTAACAGAGGAGCATAGGTATGTTTACAAGTCACCTTTATTAATTGGAGAACAATTGTTTAATTCATTTCATTGTTTTATTGTTAATTGTAGAGAAAAATTATGCGGTCATTTACCTGCACGGGCCGAAGGTTATTCATGGTCATTGGTATTCACCACATCCCAACATGGATTCTCATTGAATTCACTATATCGTAAGATGCATCGTTTAGAGAGTCCTATTTTAATTGTGATCGAAGACACTGATCATAATGTAAGTTTGAATTGTCATTCTGTCACTATTCAATATGGAAGTGCCTTCGTTTAATGGGGCATTTTATATTTACGTTTCGAGTTATTTACTGAATTATCTCACTGTTGTATATTTTTAGGTGTTCGGAGCACTGACATCATGTTCAATGCATGTATCTGATCATTTTTATGGTACCGGTGAATCATTATTGTACAAATTCAATCCTACGTTCAAAGTATTCCACTGGACTGGTGAAAATTTATATTTTATTAAAGGAAATCCAGAGAGTTTATCTATCGGTGCTGGCGAGTACGTATTACTTGGTTTCATTTAATCAATTGCCAAGTATTAATTGGAATTTTTCTATTTTTAGTGGTAAATTTGGTTTATGGTTGGATGGTGATTTAAATTTGGGCCGATCATCTAGATGCAGTACATATGGTAATGAACCGTTAGCACCTCAAGAGGATTTCGTTGTAAAAACACTCGAATGTTGGGCATTTGTCTAAATAAAGTTTAAGTGCATATCATGAGCGTATTTGTACTAGAACTTTATTAAATACAAACAAAAAACTGAGTTGATGGTCCATAAATAACTGAATATGGTGTTTTGGGCCCATCAACATGGACAGTGAATTGATATTCTTTCGACCAAAGTTGTTACGGCATTTGATTGATTGATCTGATGATGTGAATTTTTTTTTTCTATAAAATGATAATGCAACATTTAATAAATGATGTGACCATATAATTGTAGAATAATAATAATAATTTCATGATTATACATATAAAAAAAAAGAAGAAGATTATACCAACATTGTAACTAAGAGATATATAGAATAGGTAATTAAAAAAAAAAAACTAAAAACAAATCGTTTAAACAAAAACAGAATAATTACAACTAAAATGTAACATTGTAATCGATATAAATTAATTGTGAATATGGTGATGATGATGTAGCATGAAAAAACTATGAAACACAAGGAGAATTAGTTGAGATAAACACCTATTTTATAATTCTAAAAAAAAGAATAATCTATTATCTTATTAATTATATGAGGAAAATTATGTAAAATCATAGGAAAGATTTATGTTATTGGAATCCAATGCAATTGAATATGCTGAAAATAATAATAAAAAATTATATATGATAATACAAATATATCCCCCTTAACTAATAAATTCAGTAAAGCAAAAAACAAAAAAAATATAAAACAACTAAGTAAACATTTTTGTGGAATTAAAGATTAATAATTATATATATATATACATACAATGAAAAAGAAAATTTTAATTATAAATAGTTGATTTTAGTTCTATAGAATGTGAATGATTATTTTGTATATTTATTTATAATAATAATTTAGTTTTCGTTTATTAAAACGTTTAATTAATTAGTAATGAAGTGAAATATTTGAAAATAACGTAAAGAAGAACGGATTACTTTTAATGAAACAGATAAAAGATGTAATGATAATGTAACGGTAGTTGTTGAGGGTATTATTTAGAAAACGATAGACACAGAAGTCTATTGATTCGATAACTCTGATTCACTTTTAATGAACTACTGACAATTGGATGTTAAACTTCACCCAGATTGATGATTGGTGTGCTTTAGTTTTTCTTTACGTTTTATTCGAAATAAATGAAGAAGTCGATATTTAAAATGTTGATTACCTAATTAAAACTACATTAGACTATAAATGATATAAGATAGAAGTTAAATTAAATAAAATATCTATCGATTATGTATTGTGAATTTGATTGTAAGAAACATAAAGTAAAAAAAAAAGAGGAAACTAATGAAGAAACTGTTATTATAAATATGTGAATATTAAATGAAAAGAAAACAAATATAAGATTCAAGAAAATTATATACAATAAATTTAATGAAAGAAAATAAATAAGATTATATGACTTTATTAAACTGGGAGTGATTAGCATAAATAAGTTTGCTAAATGAGATGAGACTAAAAAATTGAGATTGATTTTATTTAGCATGTGTTTTTGGTAAAAATGAATTAATTCATGGTTGAATAAACCCATGGTAATTTAAGGAAATTTAATTATCATTGATGTTACCTCCAAACACCACATACAAAGAAAGATTAAACTAAAAAACAAATGCAATAATTGATTGTGGCGGTGATGAAACTCATAAATAAAATCGTTGGCTATATTAAAATGGACTTGTTAAATTCGCAGCACTGTTAAACTGAGCATTATCCCCCAATATATAATATTTATCGTCTCAATAACATAAAAGTATAAATATATTTTTTTAACAAAACCAAAATCAAAAACCAATATTACAGCAAACTAATTAACCTGAATGAAAATAAAATACTAACCAAATATTAAACAGAATGGGTGTTAAGTGATCCAGTAAGTCACTATAAATGGCATTCAGAAAATATGATATTTCTATATTTTTCCACGGCGCATTGTATTTATCCAAAATTTTATTCCAAATACCAAACTTGTAAAATTTGATCATTAGATTTTAATGTGATTATCTATGTGAACATTTTAAATTTGCATTACCAGTAATCAAAGAATTTATTTCTTTTCATTGCCATTAAATTTTTCTTTTAATTTATCCAATGTGATTCATGTTTTCTTTTACAAGCAACTGATCGTTTTCGAAATTTGGTTTTTGATTTGAATTCCACTGGTCTTAGGCACAGATGAATAGGATACTTACTTGATCAATAGGGAATATGCAAACCCACTGAACATTTTCAAAATTTTCAAATCCAAAAGTTTAATTTTTTTAGTTTCACTTTATCCACTAAACTGGGATACTTGTCTCCTGATGTTATGTTCGCCTGTTACAATTACATGGAAAAACTAAAAAAAAATTCAGTTTTTCAAGAAAATTTCGACTGGTTTGATTAAGCTGGCGACCATAATAACAGGAGGCAAAAATCCGTTATGATGAACGGTAAAGAAAATGAACTTTTGACAACTCGATTTTCTGAAAATTGAAAAAGTCAAAAATCCAAAAGTTTCAAAATTGTTGTTGTAATCAGTGCTACGTGTCAGTGTATCAAATTGCATTGGTATTAGTGCACTAACCCCAATACTAAAAGGGGGGACAAAAATTCACTGAAATTTCAAAAGTTCCAAAAATTGTTGTTGAAATCAATGTTACGTGTCGGTGTACCAAGTTGCATTAGTATTGGTGCACTAACGCGGATGCAAAAGGGGAGAGAAAAAATTACTGAAAATTCAAAAGTTTCAAAATTGTTGTTGTATTCAGTACTTCGTGTCGGTGTACCAAATTGCATTAGTGTTGGTGACTTAATACCAATACTATGGCAAATACAAGAAAATTACAAAAATTTCAAAAGTTTCATTTTTGTTGTTGTAAGTTCCGTATTGAACATTAAAAGAAATTAACATGACTTAGCATCGTTTTATGATTGATACATCATTTTATTGGATTTATCATAACCTACCGATTGCTGTAAAAAAAATTTGCAAACATAAATATCCTGAAGGATAGTAAACATTTAAAAAAATAATTTCTCATACATTTGTTCAGTGAACGTTAACTTTAACTGCGTTTTTCTCAAAACTATAATTTGCATAAAAATTTTTCATGTTTATTCGTGTTTCTATGATTTCCATTAAATTTTTTCTTCACTCAAATATGTGTTGCGATGTTGTTTTTCCAATAGCTGAAAATAAATTAATGTATAATGATGTTGAGAGCTGTTAATTACACATAAATAGTCACTGAAATTAGAAATGTTCTTAAGTAATTCTTATTGAGTTCAAAACTTAAACCAATGCCGTGGACCAGTGAGACGAGCATAGAAAATAAATTCCTCATTTATGTTGCGATTATTGAATATTTATTAATTTTACAAATGATTACATTTAATGCAATTGACAAGTTAATTTTACAAGTTTACCAAACACTACAGTAATTGTGTGATAAATTCCTCCAAAATATGTAGGTGAAAGTTGACAAATGATGAGAGCAATTTTACAGAAACCACAAAACAGAAATATTTACAAAAAAGTGATTGTTGTTCAGGGATAGTGATAGCGAGTAAATAAACACAAAATAATATGAAATATATTACCAAATTAGCAATATATTTATTGATGATGATTAACGCTATTTAATTTCAAGTAGAGCGCGAAAATTTAAAGAGCACACAAACGTAATAAACAAAATAATATAACGCAATGATTCATTAAATATTTACCTTAAATCACTTCATTATTTGACAATTTAATGACGATTATTTGTAACAATAATTATTTGTAATGATGATTTTACTTATTTTGTTAATAAAACGTGATGTAGATGTTGACATGATTGTCTCTCTTAATGTTTTTAAACATATTTTTATCTCTCTCTCTACGTGTAATGGACAAAATCCTAAAAAAAAGAAATAAAAATATTTGCAATAATTAATTGAAAAAAAAGAAATAAAAATATTTGCAATAATTAATTGAATGTTAAACGTTTAACAAGAAAAAAAGTAAATATCTTATTGGGTGAGCTGCAATGATACCCACAAAACTATTGAATGTATAAATGTCATAATGGCAATGTGTATTACATGATTTTCTTCATACTACCCCAACCACTATCCTCAATCTTATGAGACATTATGTTCGTTTTGTAACGTCCATTGTACTTTATTATTCTTTTCGTTATTTGAAAAACTATAAATAAAAGTTTTCTTAGCACGGTTACTAGCGAATCACGTTTAAGAAATAAAATAATTCGCATCACCTTTATTCCTAATACTATTAGGTATGAGAAACGATTTATGTAAGTAATAACAAATTAAAATGAAAATTTATTAAAATTAAATGAATATTTGTGGCAATTAATATTGCACATTACAATGTCAATTAATATAGAACTAATTTGAATTTAATTCAAATTGTTTTAAGTATATAATATTTAATAAAAAGATGAAGTGAAATTAGTAAAATGTAAGAAAATTATTTAATGAAAACCTTAAAAGATAAATTACTAATAATATTGTGTACATATAACTAACAGTTATCTAGTAATATTCAATTGGTGGTCAATAATAAATTATTGTAAATGGAATTTATTCAAAATTGAAAAGATGAGTTAGTTGTTGTTGCATAGAAATCATAAATATGAGCAAATGTATAGAAAATAAAGAAGAGATTTATTAACCAAATAACAAATTATGTAGATATGATTTGTATAAATTAGTTGTGTGGCAAGCAAAATACATTTGAATTAATTCATTGAATTAAATCAACGATTTACGATTATAAAATGCAAATGACTTTAAGAAATTTCAAAAGAAACATTTAAACAGAATAATCGGCAAAAGATTCAAATTGATTATAAAAGTGTCATTAACTTTGGATTAAAATAAATAAAAAACTTTTTGCTTGCCATTGTAACACACACGTAGCCAAAGTTGATTTTGAATGTCTAAAGAAATGTTGCTGTAATCGTATATACTTAAAACCAAATAACAAAATATATAAAGAATGCAATTCAGCAAACAATTGCAATGGCCATGACTTATTGTTTAGGTCATGAATAGTTTCATAGTTTTTAATAAGCAAAACAAACAATAAATAAGGAAAATAAATGCAAAATAATATTGTTGCTTGAATGTAAGTAGCATACATACAATACTAATAGAAATGCTATTAATAGACATATTAAGGTTATTAAAGAACCTATCCTAATAAAACAGTAATGGTAAACTAGAACAATATTCAATTATTTTAGTGCTGTTCAACAATATTATATAGACTATAGAGAGTGTATTGATACACTGAAAATCGTTTTTAGTAGTGAATTACCATATTCATATAACCCACTAGTGATTAATGAAAATTATTGACTTTTGAAAACCCAGAATCCGAAATAAATCGAATAGCAGAAGACATAGAATCTTTATATCGTTGATTTACAACAATCCAAAATGGATATTGAATGAATTGAATACAATAATTGATTTTCATCTAATCCTGTACTGAAACAATTTGAATTTTTAATTTTTAAGATGAACACTGTTCAAGACACTGTACAAGAAACAGTAAAATTTAGTCGAAAACTGTAATGAAAGTATCTCTTATGCAAGTAACGTAACGAAGCACACGAAATTGAATACCTTTGGCTTTTTAATTGTTTTTCTCATTTTCTAATTTGATACATTGCAAAGAAAATCTCCTTACCGATACCGATAGACTTTGATAATATACACATTATCTTATAGTGGTATTTATTATACATACATTATAGTGAAACATACAATTTGTTATTTAATTCAAATGAGAAAAAAAAATGAATAATATGAAATCATATATAATGGTCTTAAATACATAGAACATATTCTAACCTTTAATGTAGGCTGGGGTGCTTAGCTTTTTAGTGGAACTTATATAACAAAAAAAAAATAAAGAAAAGAAAAACACTAAGATATCTCAATATTAATTGTACTTATAGAAGATATTGAACACAATGAAATGTCATCAAACATTCTTTAAATGTACGGTGGTGCTTCTATTTCGAACTATCAGAATATTGGAAATTACTTTCTAAATAGCATAACCATTTAATGCTCATTCGTATAAGTAAACGGAACCAAAATATCCATAATAAAACTCTTTTCATGCAACAAAAAAAAAAAAAAGAAAAATTACTTCATCTTAAAATCGATTTTACATCATCTAACATCATTGATCTCAACTATTCACAAAGTTGATTAAGTGATGAATTAAAAGAAAATGAACAACCAAATATTTTTAAATATATTTCATATAAAATTTTGAATCCCTTTTGAGTAACTGATTTTCTAGATGATAAAAAAAAAGTAAATTATACAAGGAATCGTAAACTGTATTTAAACATTATCTATTAAAAAGAATAAAAGAAAAACTATAAACTGTATATCTAAATATCATCTATTTAAAACTTTAAAAGAAAGAAAGGAGTGTTATATAAAACTCGATTAAAATATCATGCAAAACTTCGAATAATTAAATTTTGAATGAGTAACTGAACATTTCAAATTAAATGGGAAGAATGACTAAATCGTTTAATTAAGTTTAATAGATCACATCAGATTTAAATGAATTTTTTATGTGGTTCCTTTGAGATATTTATAGGATCCATTCATTTATTCGATAACTTGATGATGCATTTAAAATTGTAAAGAAAAGAAAACGTAAAGAATGAAGAATATTATTGGTTTAGTTGAGACTTTAATTGGTCATAAATTTATTATTCTGATGACGTAGAAGCATTCAATTTTTTTTTTGTACTAGATTCGATCAGAGTTTAGCGATGACACACACCAATTCTGAAGTTAAATTTTCTTGAATTGAATGTGAATATTTGTGATTTTTCCGAGTTAAATATCCATTTTAATTGAATTTTCCGACCAATATCTGTGTTAATTATCATTCATTATCAGATAACTAAAACTGTGTTGCATATTATTAATCCGACACTGGCGAAAACGGATAAAATTAATTATGATCCCAGACGAAATTAAATGTGTATGATGATATTTAAACTAAATTTACAAAATAATGAAATTATAATCAACGAATGTAACAATTAATGAATGTTATACATTAAAATGTAGAACTAAAAACGCGACAGTATATTGTTGTTTTAGCTTCTTAATTCTTAAACATGTTCATTTCACTTGTCTTTTGTGTTTCATTGATGGAACAGAACACACACACACACAGAAGTTTTACGTGTAACTTAAAGTGTCATAGTGAATGAATTGAATTAAACAAACAGAAATAGAGTTTCATTAAAAAGTAAAATGTAATTCCAATGTACAGCGCTGCAAGTTTAAATATTTATTGTTGTTCAAAAACCCTAGTGATTGGGTATACACCAGAAATTAAAATACAAAAGCATACAAATCTAATGCAAAACATTTAAATTGTGCATTCTATTCAGATGAGACATAATAAAATGTAATTTATGTAATTGTATATTAGACGATATAAATATTATGATTAAATATACAAGAAACCAAATTAAAATTGCTAGTATCTTTCATCAAAAAGACAAGATAAGTTTAACAGCAGCAGTGTAAATGATTTAAAATTTAAATTGATATTATGGAAAGGAGATTAATGAAGTAACTATACATATAGTTGAATATATAAAACCATATAAGTATATAAATTTATGAAAAGATAAACATATACAACATACATATTTAAAAAAAAGAAAATAAATTCATAAATACCAAAAAAATATTATTGTAATTATGCTGAACGATAGAAGTATTTAATAAAAAATGAAAAGAAAATTAATTATAATTGTTATTTAGATTTAGTGAAATTTATTTGAATTTGTTGATAAAAATGAAAGAAAAAAATAATTCAATGATTTGGCCAACATTTAAGATACCAACTGTAACTCATATTGATAGCAAACCGATTAGCAAAAGAAGTTTAACATTTAAAATTAAAAAAAAAAAAAAAACGGATTGTTATTATTCATTCCTTCGCTAACACTTCACACACTGTAATAATAAAAGCCAACCAAAAATAAATAAAAAAATTAAGAAATGATTAAATTGAATAACGTGAAATATAGAGAAGAATTGTAATTATTTAAATGGAAAACCCAATAAATTGTAAAAACAATGAAAAAAAAAATTAAATAAATTTTATGAAAATGCAAAGAAGCTCATCTAATTCTTTAAGAATCTGATATGATTTGAATCTACAGGTGGTACTATCGTGACATAAACTTAACGATAAGAATAATCAATGCCCCATATAAATGAAAGAGAAATTTTTACAGATCATGCGCTATAAACTATCCCCACTCAAACAATCCATGTGATTAGAGTTCCACACTCGATCTCAATCAATTCCTTATTGCACATCACAGAGACTGGTCTATTCTCATCCAATTTACACGAAAACGCCTTCCAGCCTCATAAACATGTCCCAATAAATATCAAAATTGAATAGAAACCAAAACAATACTAAATATTTTGATTCACAGAATTATTTCACGATTTAAACATAACGTGATTCACATCAATCATTATTCGACTATTTGATTGAATTGGTTCATCATTTTGTCTTTGGCCATTGATAAAAATAAATTCAGAATAAATAAAACTGACCATCTATAAATAACAAAACTAAAAGAATCTATTAAAGTGTAACCGTAACCTTTATTACGATTTATTAAATTATCTTTGTTGGTTTTAGCACGTTCCATAATCTAATAAGAGTTAATTGTTAAGAATTGCGTCCCCATATTCCATCTACATACATATGTATGTATGTATGTGGTCTCACGTTCATCACTCGGTTTCTACGTTTCTAGCCACTGTCGATGTCACCATTAATATAATTCAGTAAATCAATTTAGTGTTCACTTTAGGGACAATCAATGGACTCCATAACAGTACAAAACTAAAGTTAATTTATTTGAACTACAAAATTGATTGAATTGAATTTTCCAACAGAATTCAATCAATTTTGAATTACCATTACTAACAGTGAATCTCTTATATCAATTCAGTAGTCAATTTTCCCTTTGCCATTGGAAACCAGTTACAGTTCAAAGCAATTTATGACTTTCAATGCATTTTGTTATGCCAATAATTCATTGTTTGTTAAACATCTTTTCAATTCATTATTGAAACTAATTCTCTTTTATATTTTTAACTGAACAGCATAAACGATTTTTCATTGCTTGAAATCTGATCCGTTACTCGTGTTAGACCAGAAACAATAGAAGACCAGAATAATATTGGAATGGGAGCAATTTAATGATTGTTTATCATTTATTTCATTCAATTAGAATTGAATGGTAACAAAAACATCAATTCATTATAATTTGTGTTCAATTTAATTGTATCTTTGAGATTAAAATTTATTGTGCGTATTTAGAGATTTCTTGTTTATTGGCAAAGTGGTTAAATCTATTTGGATACCATTTGGTGGTTTTCTTGGTAACCAGTTATTGGTCTAAACTTATCATTAGAAAAATAAAGAATAAATAATAATAAACTTTTCCCAATATTATTAGGCAAATATTTTCCTGTCTGGCTTGGTTGGCATTTAATGTTGGTCAGTTCACTGAAGACGGATTACCTTAAATAGCAAAACTGGTTACCATAGAAAAACTTTTCTTTTATTTTGATGGGTAAAATGGGTTCTGTGTTTGAAAAGTAATCAGTCACACTTCTTAATTGGAGGTAATTCATCTATTTTGTAACATTGGGCCGGTAACACGGTAAAAGTTACGATAATTTTCAATTTAATAAATCATTTAGCCATAAATTTACGTATTAGATATGTTTTGTAATGTATTAGTTGCTGCATAACATTATCCTTTTGATGGATACAATTCATACCGTTGAATAAATAAAGTGATATGTCTTCGTTTGGCATCTGGAGCCTAACCAGATTAGAATATTTAATGAATTTACCATAAAAACTCATCATTTTGAAAACTCTGAAAATCCATAATTTTACCATAAAATCTTCTAAATCGCAATAAGTTTCTATCATTCATTCTCTTTCTCTCTCTCGTTAGCATTGTCCCTACACTGTCATACCACAAAGTCTTGTTTCGCATCAAACGCAAATACTTCTGATACTTTATGAAATCACCTTAAACGGTAATCAACAACTTGACTATCTCTCAATTTGAAACGGTACATTTTCACTTTTACAATGACGTCATACCGTAGAAAATTGTCCTTAATTTGTAAAAGAAATACATCTTTTATATCTTCTTATTGTCTTTGTTTCAATATTTTCATTTCGTATTTTCCTTTCTTCTTTTATTTTTTATTTTACTTTTTGGGGAGTTTTCTCTTTTATTTTCATTTCATCAAAACAACAGATCGCCTCCAGTCTTAAGTGTTTTTCATTTCACAACCAAATGAAAAACCGTAGAAGAAGGCCTTTTTCAGGATTAATTCATTACTGATTTCATTTTTATCTCAAATGTATTGTAAGGGTCTATCGTATTCTCCCATACTTTTTCATTTCTGCAGGTTTATTTGCAAACGTAAGCCAAATTGCTATCAAATGGAATAAAATCGTATCTGTTACGGTATGGCACAGCAAATACAATTCAATAGAGATAAAAATTTATTTAAGAACCAACAAATACACATAAATTATTTGCACCAATGCTGGTAATATTCAAGTAACCAAAACGCAAAATTGGAAAGAAGAATAAAAAATTACTTTGAAACTGAACAATTTCTGGGTAACTCTCATCGATGTTGTATGGTTCTATGCCACAGTCTCAAGGAATAAGTTGTTAACAATCTTCTTTGTGGTTTCTTATTACCAAAATTATGAATTGCGTCGAACATGAATACGATACCGATGAATAAATGAAACAACGTTATTCAGGTAACATGGTATAAGGTAAAAATTTAACAAATGTTATAAAATCCTCTTATGCTACCTCCAAATTTGGTTCAACTAGGGTTCACTTGCGGCTCTCAAATACATCACACTCTATAGAAAATTTCCAACCAGATGAGTTGATATCACTTTTATTTAGTGAATGTATGACGGTGTATCTAGTCACACGAATGGTTAAACATCCTACAGGATTCTCTATCAGAAATGAAACAGGCAAACCATTGTACCAACTTAAGTTTCATCCTTTTTTTTCCCAACCTTTGAATATTTATAAAGCCAAACGAATATACCGTTTAATACTTTTATCTTGTTAAAGACGAGGACATAAAAATAAGAAAAATGAAACAGAAATCTCTAAACCACATTTTCCTTCCTACTTGATCCACCCTTCAAATTACATGACCATAATTTGCGTACAGAAGAAAGCACGAATTTACGGTTTGGCTGCCAGCATCAAACCGAGGAAAATCCTCGATTTTACTGAATCTTTTACTCATGGTACATATAAAAACCCCGGAAAAATATTGCCCATGTTTTTGCCAGTATCCCAAGTTTATTCATATCCAATGTCATAAAAGTTAACGGAGCGCTGGTTATGAATGCCGATGTTTAACTGTATTAAATATTTGCCCAAAAACAATTGGATGATAGCTATTCCAATCAAATCGAACAATTCCATTTATGTTACGATAACAAATGAAAATCAATATATAAAATCGTATGCAAACGTTGAATTTTATGTGAATTTAATGTACAATATAATTCAATTCAATTGAATCTATTTAAAATATGATGGGAAGAATCAATAGTCAACATAATTTTATACATTGTATGCTATTGATGGTAAAATTTTAACGTTTGAATGTACAATTTTGAGTATAAGAGATCTCTAAATTTATTCAAAGTGCACACATCAGTTTCAATGACTTTCTAACGGTCCTACAGAAGTCCATCAAACTGTATGAAAGTTATTGGGAAATTTACAAAAATTTTTGATTTCATGTATATGGAAATCATTCTATTAAACAGGGGATGATTGGATCCCGTAACAAGACCAAATCCTATTCAAAGTATATTAACTGTCTGTTTACATTTGTTAGGAAACATTTTTTTTTATTATTTATTCACTTTAAGTTTTATTCCAATAGATCTAAATTATGTTTATGAAACATAAATATTGTTGACGTTAAATCGATGGTTTGTTGGGCGGCTTTAAATTCACTTAAATTTATACGAAAAATTTCCATGGAATCTTGTTATGTAAGTAATGGATGAAGTATTTTGGCTCATTTTACTAGATATTTAACCAAACACTTCAGTTGCAATGTTGTCAGTCTATAAAACATTCACAAAGTAAGAATGGTTTTTAATCTCCATTAAAAGTTAAAGAACCCCTCCGCAAAATAAAAAAGAAGATTCCCTATTATATTCTGTTTTGTTTCTCAGCTTTGTGGTTATCCTACTTGTCAGTTAACGATACGCTGGTAATTAAACGTACCACGAATATTCAGGTGATTCAATCACCTTTTGAGCGACGCAATTGTTCCTTGTTGACAACCCCTTTTTTTTGTGTGTTAAATTGAATAATAGAAAAGCAAAATGGAAAGTAAAAAAGGGTCAAATATGATGAACTTTGTTCACTTATTGAACATTCCATTGGTATACGAAGTTGTTGAGTGTTTTCCAACAATCAATTATTTGGGATTTGGTATGTTTTCAACAAAACAATTGAATTTTCTTTAAAATACCTGGGGCCCACCTTAAAAACTCAATAGTATTTATTTGAACGATTATTTGTGTCAACCGTAAGATAAATGAACAAATCATTTGAAACCGTCCAGACCTATTCAACTACGTAAATCATTTCGATTATAACGGGACTGTTAATTTAATGTGATTTTGATTACTCTTTAGTCGACATTTCACCTGAGGCATGAGGTGAATGTCTGGTGTCTCATAAGTTCTTGGATTACATGGAAACTCTATCAACTGTTTAGTTCAATAAATTGGAAATTTACGACCCAAAACATATTCATGCAAAGAATTGATGATCGTTCATACAAAATATTTATTAGTCTACCTATTCAATATTCAACGGAAATTATTAATCACCGGAATATTCGACAATCGCAAAATTGAAAGTGTTAACTGCTGCTGTTAATGAAACACTGTCTGTCATCTAATTGAAATTGTCTGAATTTTTGTGATAGCGCCACTTAGCATCACGTGTAAAAGAATTGGTATTCATGCCTCTTGTATGTGCACGGAAATTACATTTCACATATGGAAATTTCATAATTTGATTATCAAGTAAATTTAATGTAAAGTTAAACCAGACGGTAATCTTGTAAATTGTCAAATATTAAAGACTTTCAATAACAAATAGAAAAATGATTGAAATTAGAAACCACCTTTCCTCTGATTATGTTATTACGAAGTGAAGAAATTTCAATCATAATCCTTTTATGAGATAATGGAAAATTTAAAATAATTTTAGTTACCTTGCGTTTGGTGAAAACAAAGTTTATTCTAACCACGTGAGAATATTTGACTTTCGTCTTATTGGAATTCACTTGGTCGATGATTGGATAAATGTACTTACTAATGGATCACGAAATTTACAATAATTCAACTGCACTGTTCACTTTTTTCGTGACGTCTAATTATTTCAAAACAAAAGTTTCAATTTATTAGTTGACATAATGGCCGCTTGGAGCGCCACTGTCTCTGTAACTTTAATTTTTGAAAGCACCTCTGTTGCCTGAGAACTATCAGCAATATTTTATGGTTCCATTAAAGTCATTTCCGAATCCAATTTGAAATGGAACTGTAAAATCAAATTAAATATTTCCCGTAGTTCATAACTAATAATCCATAAAGAATTGATAACTATATTGAACTCTGAATGATATGATGAAGCTAAGCACCGACACACAAATCTGGTTTATTGCAATCTCGAGGAAATAAAAGAACCAGAATTTTATTTGCCTGGAAATGAAATTTGTAACAAGCAGCTAATCACCAATATAAATTCGTAGTCATATGATGAATGAGACCAACTAAACGGAAACGATTATTGACTAATGTACATGAAGTATTACGAGATTTTACTATCATTTTATTGTCCTGGTTTTTTATGAACCGTTAACAGTTGATGGGATCTTTTACTCCTTTTGTTTCGCAATATTGATACACGTGGGTTGCGTTAGTTCTACATCAGTTGTATTCCAATTGTGTGTATCATTAACGGTATCGTGTAGGTATATACCAAATATTTGAATCGGTCATGGATAAAATGATATTAAAAAAACTTTGTTAATTCAAACACGAAAATAATAAAATGAGCGCAATATAAAACTGGGTAATTATGCAAGTCAAGGTGTTGAAACTTACTTACGCTCTCAACGTTAAATTAGTGACACGGTGAATAAATATGATGAGAAAGTCCCATCAGATTAGTTAAAATTTAATCAACTTTGATTAATACCAACTTTACTATGCGATGTTGTTTTGCACACATTTTTCCACTATCACTAATGACAGAAGTTTTAATCAACCCATTAATATCATTTACTGCAGTATTATCATGTGTGTGTGTGATTTTCCAGTAGATATCATCTAAAATAGATTAGATTTCTAATAAGAATCATGATTTTCTATCAAACGAAACACATACACACGTTTAAAAGGTCACCCTCGAAGAATATTGCGTCTTTTACTAAGGAAAAGTGATTTAATAATCATTGGCAATTTGATATTAAGACACTCGATGGCTGTAAAATTGAACAATTCTAGGAAGGTCCTTAAAAATCAAACTGAATTTTCTGTTGCGAAATAATACGCTCACCTAAAACTGATGTATTACGATACACATTGTAATTCCAGGGTTTCACATTTTGTGCCATCATTTCGTAAATGTTAATGGAATTTCACACCTTTTGTTGTGTTAAGATTTTAATTACATTCGAAATTATGGTGCTATCAAATATTTTGTTGTTCATCAGTGGGGTTCATAGCCAGATGAGCAATATAAAATACCATAGAACTAATAAACCAATGGTAACCAGGTGACGTAAAATAAGGAAATTAGTTTTAACAAATGACCTATTCAAATAGCAATTATTTGTATTTTAAAATTTTCATGCATACCCATCTCGACGCAGTTAAATGTGAATGGCCCTAAAGAAGTTATCAATTTCTTATAAAATACTTCCGTGTCTTGAATTCATGAAATACCGATTGACTAGAGATTAATCGAATCAACTACGTGCGTCCAAGATCAATTTTAAAATTCCATCTCAATTGTATGCAAATAAATCTTTTGCCAATTCAGTTTTAATATCGACTGAATCCCTTAGTTTTTACTTTTTACCTTTTGTATTTTCTAGGGCCGATCCAAAGTAATTTCCATTTTAGAGTTTTCTTTCATTTAGTTTTTGGGGGAGTGAATATAATACTGAAGAACAGATAAAAGAAAACATAATTTTTCCTTCTATAAAATTGGAATGTAACCTTTATGTTTGTTACCTTGAGCCCAACAATGGTTCAAAGTGAACTTACAAAAGGTAGGAAACAAAATACAATCTATAACTTTTGATTTCTCTCATCTACAAGTCACATGCTGAAAAGTTTATTCGGCTTTTTTTGCCTTTTTAACGATTGATACTTCTATGGTTCACGTGTTTCATTTCGGATGTTATTCTTCCATCTACGAATGGGGAATGAGGATTAGAAGAGTCATCCATAAAAGTTTCTTTTTATTTGTTAGCATCGTTAGATCATGTATATATGACTCAAAGGAAGAAAAAATTAAACACCTTTATAACGTGTTCATACTATTTGCTTAAAAGTTATATTAAATTCAATTACTTATCTTATACCAATCATCAGGTTGAAAGAGTTTTTTTTTTTTTATTCCCACACACAAACATTTTTATTCATCTGCCAATTGGAATGTGTTAATGTTTGGTTGCTCTATGACCCAAAGCCAAAAAAGAAATATGAAACGAATATTTATTTCACGTTTTTTGCATACAAATTGTCGATGTTATTTCATTTCAAAGCTTTTTTTAACTTTCACTTATTTTTTGCTATTATACACGTTTCACTTTAGAATATTAAACATCCATAGCCTGAGAAAAAAATATTAAAACACGTAAGGAAATTAAACGGTTGCCAATGAAAAATAGCTGATTTCTTTTTTATTTTTTTTTTTTATTTTGTTGTTGGCTCGTCTGAATAAATTTATTTTCATTCATTGTGAAGCCAACAATTAGAGTTGCCAGAATGGAAAAAAAAAATGAGAACTGAAACAAAAGTAACTTTATCGTACCATGGAACGGAATTAATTACACTAATTTGCATAGACCGAAAGACTGCTGCTGTTTTTTAGGGATTTTTGATTCTTTTTTTTCCTTTTGTATGTTTAAAGATGATTTACTAAAGCCAAAAAATTAAGGATCACCCGCTAGTAATGTTGTAAATCACGATTAAACACTGCTGACTAATGTGTAATTTAACTGGATTTATAAGTCTCATAAAAATTTTCGCTGATAAAAATTACAAGTAAATATCGTTAGACTTTCTTTAGATACGATTAAAATACCAAGAGCCGTGAATTGTCTAAGGAGTATACAACCAGACGTCTTATTCTATCGTTGAAGCCAAGAAAAAATTCAATTTTTTTTGTTGTTGTTACCAAAAGTCTAACATTGTTTGATATTATAATTCATCAAAATGATTTGTTTGATTCGGGTTTAAGTAACACTACAATGTATTACAACTTTGGCATTTTCCGAATTTTTAATTCTGTTTAGCGTATTCTGCTTCTTTTTTATTTTTGGTGAAACCATCATGTAAATTTTAACATAATTATTCTACATAACGAATACTGAAGTGGTTTGAACTTAAACTGACGTTGTCCTTTCCTAAAGGCTGTTACAGAGACAAAATCCCCTCCCGATTTATGTGTGTATGGTGCAACTGTGACGCAATTTCTATCCTTTTTAATAATTTAAAAGCTTTCATTAGACTATAAATTTACGTCGTTTTTATTGAATTTGTTGAGTTATGATTTTATATTCGTTTTATCCTGGTAGTGTTCACCGTCCCATCGAAACCATAAAATTTGGAACCAATTGGGGTGACTAAAACTACGTCATTGGAAATTTTTGCTTCGGCATCTTTATTGTCTTGATTGTCTATCACAGACGGTGAAGATAATTTACCACACTTGAATTCTGTGAATGAAATCTTTATGATGTTTTAGTGAATGAAGAATTGTAAAGAATTTAAATTATAAAAATTGCTATTAATAGTAATTCAGTTATTAATAGAATTAAAAATTTAGTTAATTTTAAAGTGAAAGTAAACTTTTACGATGAATAATTTTATTTTGAATTCTGCCGAAGACAATTCAATTACTGGAAGCCACGGTATTGTCCTTGTATTCCCTAGAATGTTCTAAGGCAATGATACCATGTAGGAAGTAGACCAATCATTGGATTTCCATGTAACATTTCATGACCCAATTTCCTTTAAAATTTTATGGAATTAAACACCATTAGATTGGATTATGAAAAAAAGCCAGTCCTATATTAAGTGTCAGGGACAAATTAACAGTGTTCATATTGCGTTCAATTGATGCCAGATTAATTAGTGGATTTTTTAAACGGTAAATTAATTGAAATTTATATATCGTGAATGGTGTACGATAACAATAGCAAAATATTATTATTTTTTGACAGCATCTCAAATAAAATAACAATATCTGATGTTATACGATCCAAATTAATATATCGTGTAAATCAGTAGTTGAAATTAATTATCGTTGAATGACGGTAAAATCATATAATAAGTTCAGTGAAAAATTAAGACAAAGAGAGAAAATCATTACGCGGTTATTTTACAATTGAGTATAGTTTTCATATTTATCATTGACACCATTCACCATAATTCATTGTAATTGAGATGGTATCTCTAGTGATGACGAATTGTTGTTCACATTATTAATTGGTTAAGAATTGGAAATTTTATCTTTTCATTCTGAATGACACACATTTGTGATCGTTCTCAATAAAAGTTAGCAGCAAAAGCATCTGGTATTTTTCAATTCGTTTCAATTCTAAATAAATAATGATTCCATAAATATCTCAAATATTTAATTAATATTTATCTCATCTAGTTTAGATGAAATTACAGTTATTTACTGGACTAGGACACTTTTATTTTCTAATGAAATGTTCGTCTGTTCGAAGTTATTTCAATTTAGTTCAAAATTTCTATAGAAAAACTGAAACATTTTTGGTTTTTCTCGTCAATTGGAACAGACAATCATACATGTAGGAGGCAAAATCTCTATTTACGTCACTCGTCTTCCACAAAAGAGAATAAGGAGTTTTTATACATTTTCTAAAAGTTTCAAAATTGTTGTTGTATCTTTTGTTGTCTGTCAGTGTGCAAAAGTATTGGTAAGTTCCGCTAACAAAACTAAGAAAATCACTGAAATTTCAAAAGTTCCAAAATTGTTGTTGTGACAGTAAAGACATCAAGTCTTCATGCAATAGAAAAAACATTAAAATTTTCCTTCATTTTCCATTCTTTATTTAAATCAACAAGATAATTTGCTTTAAAAAGAGATTGCATTTAATAAATTTTAAAAGAGTGTTTCTTTTGTATACAATTCAATGTAGTTTTGGTTTCTTTATCTCTTTGGTCATAAATATAAAACTAAAAGTAATACATAGTTATTTTGGAATTAAATTGAATAAAATATTAAATATAATTTTATAAATTAATGTATGGCTTATCATATCGTTATTACTGATGGCATTTTAAGCAGTGAGATACGTTTATCATTATAATTGAGTCTTTAACTGAATCATGCTAACTAACAGATATTTCATTTCATTTCATTTCATGTATTATATGTATGTCTAAATGTTGTATAGACAGAGCAGTTAAATACGATTGTATAATAAATATTATAATCATGGATTACACTGATGACGTTATACAGATAATAATAATAATAATATTGCCATGAAACTATAACAGAATGTTATAATGAAAAGAGAAAGGCTTTCCATTATTTAAATTAAAAATAAAATGTTTCTCTATGTACTAATTATGTGATTTTGACACCGATAAACATAAACTATTATCATATTATAATAATCATTAATGCCACAATATAGTCCATTTTCTTACAATTCCAGTGGTTGACTGCAAAAATATCACAGAATATCATATGCAATTAGAGCAGTCTTAACATCAAAATACTTGGGTTTGGTTTTCATATTACTTTGGTTATTCTATTACAGTAAAAATACACAGAGGTTCACTAGACAATGTTTCACACAGTGTTCACTAAACATTTCATTATGGTTGATTGTATAGCCGTTCAATAATTAACTGGATTCCATATTAATCGTCCATTTAAATTTCACATAGAATACAATAGAACTTTTATTATAGGAAAAGTTTAAAGAAAGTTTCATTTTTTCTTTATTTATTTTGTTTGGTCCAAAATATGAATTTTTATATTTGAGAATTGAATAATTCACAATGGATTAATTTGAAATTCATTGAGTGAATTTTTAAAATTGATTTTATTTATGGTGATATTGAAATACACATTAATATTTAATTGTGTGGTTGATTAAATGTGGATGTTTAATTATGAAAAAAGTAAGCATTATCATTGAATTAATTGTATTTGCTGCCATGTATTTAATATTTTGGAACATTTAGTTAATAAATAATTGAAAAATATTATTTTTATATCCTTTAATTACAATTTAATTTGTTTTATGCTATTTCTGTTCATTTTGGTATCGAATCCAAGCAAAAGTCAAATGAAACAAATAAATTTTGAAACGTTTCTTTTCATTTTCTTGGAATCATTTTAAATAATTATTTACTTATCGTAAAGGGGAGCTCTGACTTCAGATAACTAAATTATTTATTATTTTCTTTATTTAAAATTGTTCATTTCATTTGACTTTTGCGGTAAAAATAAAGCTGAGGGCATTTCGTTTCTTATCCAATAAGGATTATTATTAATACACTTAACTCATTTAAAAAATGATTTTATTTGTTGCCTTATTTTTTGTTTATTCGAATTAATTAATTTATTAATGTGTTCTTAACTTTGTTTTAATCAATTTCGATCAACGAATTTTGAATTTTGTTTTTGTAAATAATTTCTTTCTTTTCTCATTTTAAATATTATACAAATGTACAGGATACATACGAATATAAATTAAGTTATGCGTCAGTTAATACATGATTAACATTTATCAAATGAATGGCTTTACGATTAATTATTTTAACTTAACGAACAATCAATGTTCTTTTGTCGAATAAAAAATTAAATCGACTCATTTAGTTTATTTAAATTCACTAATTCGATTAGTTATAAATATTAATTTTATGTTTTTCTAAAATTTAATTGTTTAATAATAAAGTTTTATCATAAATAATTTAATTAGCGGTGAAAAATGTTTTATATGTATTCCCAATGGAGTGGGGATAACAGAACATCAGAATAATAAAGTGGAAATAGAATATCAAAATGATGCTTATTATACATACATAAATTGTTTTCACTTAGTTATGATCCAATTAAACAATAAAATTAATTTTTTAGTAAGCATCAACGTTATTCAGGAAAATTATATCCATTTTTATTTTGCTTCAATTGAAATTTATTCCAAATGATTACAGTTCAAGTGGAATTTTCCATCAAATGTTCGTAACATCTCCGTAAAATAATTTAAAAAAAAAAATCTACACTAAAAATAATGATGTTAAATTAAAAATAATGTGAAATTCAATAAATGTACTGTAACTGATATTAAAATAATTCAACTAGAATCAATGCAGACGAAAAGAAATTTGTAATCATATTAAAATAATGAAAATCGTTTATTAAAATCCTAATGAGATCAGGTAACAGGTATTTGAATACTTAGCTACTTTTATTTATTTATTTTTTTGTGAATCCGTTCAATACCTGTTTAATTGCAATTTAAATTCTAAATGTCATTGCACAATCACAGAATTAATATAATAAATGTAGCAAAGCATAAAGTCGTTAAGTTGAAATAATAATACTCTAAATAACATTAAAATTTACTGGTATGGATTTCATAAATTTAGAAAGTTTTAATTGCTCCATTGCAATGGGATGTTATACAGGATTACATCGTGATATTATACGATGGGTGAACAGTATAATCACTCACCCACTGGTTGTATATTCTCTCAAACATTGAAATACCATGGAAATAATAATAAACCGAGATCTTTAAATACATTTAGAAATCTTAATTATAGACTTCCATCGTTTTGCACTTTTAAAAATCTACAAATATAAACGTCATATTAATAATATCGTTTTACCATTGATTTACCGACCATAATTTTACAATAATTTCGTTATAATTTATTGGGTTATGCTGTTCCCAATCAACCAATTACTTCTGTTTACAATAACCGTTTTAATAAACCGAAATATATAAATAAATTTAAATAAAATCAATACTCATCATGTACATATCTTTAAAGTGATACAAACAATGAAGTTATTAATTCATAATGGTAATGCTATTCAATAGCATTTTTTTTTTCTAATCAATTAAATTCGTTAGAATATCATCATAAATATTATTAATCATAATATAGTACATCTAAATCTTAATGTGTAATTTATCTTTTTGTTAAATCTGGAACACATAAATTTTCATATTTTATATATTTGGATAGAAACTTTTAAATTGTTCTTCTTTTTAATATTAAAAAACTTGGAATAATTGGATTAAAGTGTACAAATGCAATAGTCTTCCTAAAGGAGGTTTAATCATTCAACATATATTTAATGTTGTTGTGTTCAGTTTGATTTGCAAAAGAGACAGTGAGAATAACTTTACAAAAGGAGGTGTGATTGAAAATCTATTAAATTACATTTAAATCAAATTAAATAACGGACTTTCATTATGTAGAAAAATATCAGTTGATAAACTAACATCTAAAGGGAGAATAAGGAAGTGTTACTTTGTACAGTAGAATTCAAATTTCTTTTTTAGTCAAATATTGATAGTCAATCTTAATTAACAGTTGATTAATTTTAAGTCTTCTTCTGTGTCTCATTAAATCCTATTAAATTATTTCTAACTACTTAATTACCTGCTCATCTGTACAATGTATCTCAATTTTGTTACAATATTTGTAACATTTAAATTTTTAACTCTGTACAACGTTCTTATAATTTAATTATCATTACGAATTATTTTTATTTTATAAATTTACGTTTTATATCAATTCCATGTTGGTGCTTTTTATCGCTTCTTTTGCCATTTCGAATAATAATTTATTTAATGATGTTTCAAGTATTATCTGTTATTAGATTCGAAACTGCAAAATTTTTGATAAACTTTAATGAGAATTTTAAACTGAAGATTTTCAGTATTTATAAAATTAAAATAAAAAAAAAATGTTCAATGGAATGTAATTCTATTACTTACAATCTAATTAAGGAGAGTGATACAATTACAGATTGAGATTCTTATACGTTAGAGAATAATAAAAATTTGAAATAAGAAATGTCAAAGACATTTGATTAATGATGATGATATTAATTGTGTGATGGCACTAAAACTTTCCCACCAACAGATTCAGTTATGATGACAATCTATGTGGTAACAGGACTAAGTAAAAGTACAACAACCAAACTAATTAAGTTCACATAAAATCCTTATTACATACATATGATTTTATGGTTCACTTATTATCATCATCATTTGCCAAAATAGTGTCACTCACCTTTGCATATACACACCTTCAATATTGTAGGTATATTGCCATAGGTTAACACATACAATTTATTTTCTTGTCTTTTTTCATTGAAATTAGAATTTTGTTTTTTTTTTTTTTTAATTTTCTGTGGTTTACAATTTAATAGAATCCAAGGGAATGATATCCATCAACATATAAATGAATCATAAATTTAAATTATGTTCATGAATACCATTTACACATTATTTTTTTTTATTTAAACATACATAGAGTAAACGTATATGAATTATCATCTTTCGGAGTTTTATTTTCTTTGTAATATTCTATATAGTTTCTTAACTGTGTCTTCTTCCATATATCCGGTTGAACTTTCAACTTTACCATCGCTATAGTTCACATTAGTTTTAATTCAATTATCACGTTTTATAATGAAAACTTAAATCAATTTAAACTAAGTTATTCATTCTAAAATCATTTCTTTTCCAATGTGTTGACACATTTTATAGTAAAACTGTATAAAATATTTTAATGTACATAACATTATGATTCAATATTGAAGTGAATTACCAGTAATACATTAATGTTATATCAAAATTATACGTAACGTGCTTAAGTCAATGAATGTTTGGTAATTTAATTAGATTTCTGTTCAAATATTAAATTAGTGAAGCAATGTTTCACAACAATAATATCTCAATGAGAGTTATGAAGACATTCTGTTAAACAATAAGGAATCCTTTAATTGAATTTTAAGACAATGAACTAGGAAATGTATTCCATTAAAATATGTTGAAATCAATAAAATTCTTCATATAACTATGCAAAAGATAAGTATCCATTGATTATGCTCGTGTACATTAATTTTAAATATTTTTATAAATTCCATATAAATTAATATATTTTAGTAATCATATACATTGTGCATCGAGATTCTTATCACTTTTATCTTAAATAATTTTTAATTATCATTTTAAATTGTTTTGGTAATAATCATATATCGTGAGATTAATTGAAAGAGCATAAACTATCAACATCGTTGATTGATAATGTCGGTGACTCTGTATGTGGTAATTTTATCTCATACAATTGTTCGATATCAGACACACTTAATTAGCTGCTACCTAAATCTTTTATCGCCTGTAGAATACGTTTCACGTGACCTACCTTTGTTACACCCAAGTCTTTAAGGTCACGTCGACCAAGTGTTAATAATTCCTTGCCACGAATATCGTTCTTAACAAAACTATCTACATATTCAGCCAATTGCATTGCTTCCAGCCATGTAACCACCTCTGTTACATCCCACTTACTAACTGCATCACGAGACTTGACTGAAGGCGCAGCCGGCGGTGCACTATGGGAGCCTCTGAGACGCATCCAAAACGGTTTACCTTTCTTACGGCGTTCACACTGTAATTAGAATTGAAACAACATGGGATCATTAACACACCTAATCAGTTTAATTAATTTAGTCTGATATCACTTACCTCTTCGTTTGGTGCTAACAAATTCAAATAACCCCGACTCTTGCCATCTTCACATTTGTGTACGGTACATCGTAATCGTAATTCCATTTCCATGTTTGCTAAAGCAACACTCAATTTCGATTCTAAATCTTCACGCATACGTAAACTGTTGCCCTTGGCCCGTAACATTTCACATGTACTCTCATACATTTCTTTTGAGGCGTTAATCTGTAGCAATAAATTTTATAAAGAAAATTGTTATTATACTTAATATTCAATTCACGATATCGTTGGTTCAATGTTTTGATGTGGGCAACCAAAACAAACAACCGTGGTGATTGAGGAAAGCAAGCAAAAAGAAAAATATAAGAAAATGAAACTTACCAAATCAGCCAGTTGAACACGCAAGTTCGGACCCTCAATGATTTTACCCTTGGGATGAATTGACTCTAATGCATCAGCCGTTTTACACGCTATCTCATACAAGTCTGGTTGCAAGGATGGATGCGATATGATTAAAAACTTTACCCATTTCACCAATGAACTTGCACTTTCTATGAAATTCAATAATAAATATGTTTCGCGTTCCGAGAATAAATCACCACAAGAACTGATTGCAGCATCTGATATTGTTGAAGTTTGTTCCCGGGCTATTGAGATACTATGCTGTCGTTGTTTCTCTTGCCAACTCTTTAATGAGATCTCTAAACCACGATTTCTGGCCAACATTTGTGCACGATTCTTATGAATCAAACGAATTACACCAGGCGGTTGAAGCCATGCTTCACCATCCACTTGTATTGGCACCTCTTCATCACCAAGTATATTGATTTGAATACTTTGACATTGAGCGATTCGATGATGCTGTAAATTTATTAAACGTGATGCAGCCATTTGAACGGAACCGAATACTGCAACCACTTCTAAAATTCTATCATCAAAACTGGGCGCTAAAAAGCAATCATCTTCTTTTGTGCCACCCCAAAAATTAGTGCCACCCATGAAACTTGGAATGTTCATGACAACAATACCCTGCAATGATGGCAATGGTATACGTTGCCCATCACATTCCAATTGCACTCGTTGATCTAAATTCCGATAAGTTTTCTGGAACCATTCCTTTGATCCCAATACACCATACCACATATAATTCTTGGCACGAGAACGACATTTCTTTGGATGCTCTTCACGTTTATTATGAAAATCTAATGATATTTTTGCATCAATACCGATACCAAAGTAATTGTTCATTACACATTTCTCATAATAGCCTTCCATTAATGTTTCATCTGGATCCATTAATGGACTTACAGCTGCACATAATGTATCCGCATTTGCCAATAAACAATTTGAAATGAATCCACTCGAAACATCTGTAAAGAATCAAAGGAAATATTTTAACTTTAAATTTCGAAATGAAATTCAAGTATTTCCTTACTTGGCCATGCTGGTAAACGGACCAATGGATTTATAATTGGCAATTTCTTTGTCTGATCTTTTTTTCTTTCTTTATCATCCCTCTTTGATTTTTCTTCTTTGTCACTGTCCGACCTATCGCGATCCAAACCAAAGAAACCGAGAGTTGAACCAGCAAAGATACTGGACCGGGAACTACCCAATGGCATTACATCATTTGGCTGAAAGAATTTAAAGAGAGATGAGTTTAAAGTGAACATTTTGTACATAACTTTAACATAATAGAAAACAGTGAAATAAGTTTGATAAAAAACGTCAGACAATGAACTTACTTTAAACAAACTTCCACAGCTTATACGACGCGTTGCTGCTGGTGAACAGCTCAAGAATCGCATTCGTTCCGGATCAATGTTGAGTTGATTCGAATTATAGCCGGAATACCGACGATCCTTTTCCTTGTCAAATTCACGTACCGTTAAACTGGGTGAATGACTGGAATGTCGTCGATATTCATTCCGTTGGGGATGCAAACTGTTACGCAAATTATGGTGAGGAGATGGTGGTTCCACAATCACTTTAGGATATTTTTTCTGTAAACAAATGAATATTTAAAATAAGCTTTAATTTATTTTTCTTATTCTTTTGTTGATTCACTCGTTGATAATTTTGTCGACGTATTCTACATACCTCGTCCTCATCCTCAGCTTTACACGATGCATCGAAACTGATTCTTTTAACATCTGGTACTGTTGCTGGTTTCACAGTATCCGTATCGGAAACCTCTGTATCCGATTTTTCATTACGTTTTGCTTTCAATGCCTCCTTTTCATTTTCTTCACGTTTTGCTGCTTGTGATAGTTTTGTTGTACTCATTGCTTGCGGCGCACTTTTACGACGACTGTTACGTTTAAAGCTGCGTCTCGCAATATCATTACCTTCAACGAATTGTGCCAAACTACAGTAACGGATTGGCTCCCGGATCTTTTGATCATCACAACGATTGTCAATTTCAAAAACAATATTTTCAAAACCAAATTGTAATTCATCCTCAGACTCTTGACTTTCATTCTTCATCATTGGCATTGAACGTTTACGCAATGAACGACGACGTGGTTGAAGACCTTTATCCACCTTTTCTGGTTTATCAGTGCAGAGTGTGGTTGTATCTTCAGTGATTGTATTATCTTGTAGAGCACCTAATAAATCGTGACCTGTGTATATGAATAATGTGATAAAATACATTGTGTATTCTATTAGTTATAGTTAATTTAAAATCAATACTATACCTAATACTGAACTAATATCGTCCAATAGACTACTGCAACCTTGTAGACACTCTGTGGTTTCACTGGTCTCAGGTGAATCAATATGACCTAATTGCGTTGAATCTAAATTCTGTATTAAGTCTGCAACATGAATCTGTGCTTCCGTTTCATGTCCCTTATCGAGTATTTCGGATGTAACACTGCACTCTTCATTGCTGATTGCGGATAGTACATCACTTGGTTCACCTTGAGCATCATCAGACGATGAACGATCCTATTGTGAATGCATATGCAATCATTATCATTATCAACAATCACTATGGCCATTTAACATTAAATGAGCAATACTTACCGGTGGATCAGTATCAATGATTGTCATATTCTCACTTTGATAAATATTTGATGACAATTCCTTTTCAATTGTCGGTAATACAACCATTGGTACTTGAAGTGAATTCACTTCTTCGGAGGCCTGTATCGTTGTTTCGGTCATTTTCATTCGTAATTGATTTCTTTCGTACACCTCAATTGGACGAAAATCAAATAAATCATCGTTCTCTTTAATGCCGGGTATATCAAGAAAATTGACATGACGTTCATTAATTTCTTCGCGAATTGTACGACTTTGAGTTTTCGTTAAAATCGATGTTAAATTTGTGGTTTCACAATCAATGGTATAATTTAATGGGAATGAGAATATTGATTCATTTGGTGTTGTCATTGTTTCTTCTAATTCTTTTATACTCTCTGGGACACCGGAACTACGTCTGCTACCACCATCAGCAAATTGCTTTGGTACGGGAAGATTTAATGAATTCAAGAATACTTCATCGGTTGAATCACGACGTACATCAGGCAGCGGTGATATACATGTTAGCTGTGTTGTAGATACGGATGGTGAAATTATGTTGATTGGTGGAATCAATGGGGAGGTACATGGAGAGGAATCAATTGACGATTCATGTACCTTTAAACTTTCCACATGGAATGATGAACGTCGTCTAGTTGGTTTCCGATGTTGCTCTGACTGGATCATTACAGCGTTAATGGCCCGTTTCACACTATCAGCACGACATTGAAGCACTTCCTTTTCAGCACTCTTAATCATTCGGCTCACATGTTTCTCCTTTGTATTCAGCTTGTCCTTTTCTTGTTTCGCTATACTGGATTTTGATGGCTTATCTTTTGTACTGTAATACATATTTAATAGATAATTGATTCTTTTAGTTATACAGAATTCTAAATGGATAATTAAATTGTCATCTTTTGATAACAATTGTACTACGTATACTTACTTTGATAAACGTCGTTCTGATAAACTTCTGCTTATAATATCATCAAATGAACGGACGTATTCATCATCATTGAGATCATTCTGTTCCGCTTTGAGTGCATCCAATAACATACCTAATTTTTGTCTACATAAAAACGATTCCATCATGATAGCATCATTTTCTACAAATTTTAAACAACAACACATAAACACAATTAAGGGACGGTCCTTACCTTAAAATATCACACTTAATACCTAATTGTTCATCGATACGACTCAAGTCACTGATTCGTGCCAGCAAATCAGTTACAGTTTCACATAACGTTTTTGTAGACTCTATCACAACTTGTAGATCATCAGTCTCAACAATTGATTGCAAATGCAAATTGGCTGAATCAACAAATTCCCATAAAACACTTTCAGCAGTTGCTGGTTGTGATATTGAACCTTTCGGTTGTTTTATTGGTATTGGTTTTTCATACACCATAACACTCCAACGGTCCAGCATCTTAACACTTGCCGATTCATAACGTTCTAATATTTGTGGTAAGTGTGCATCATCGTCACACGATGATCCCCATCCTAAGACACGTGCCAAATCATTTCCAGTTCCCAATGGAAGTACAGCAATTTGGCATTGCTTCTATTCAAATTGAAAATGCCAAACATCCACAACGCACATACAAAACAAAAGAGAATAAATAATACAACAAAAATGAATATTAAATGATAAATTACCAATTCAGCATACATAACATCTAATTCATCAAACTAAGACACTTACATGCATATCAAGTCTATCCAATTCACTAAGCACCCATCCAACCGATCCATCACCAGAACATATCAATATACGGAATGGTTCAAAATGACGAAATAAACGTAAACCCAAACTCGGTCCAGTCGATACCAGATCAAACACCTGAGCTGGATTTAGTAATTGCTTAAAACGACGGAGAAATTTTACTCCTTGATTGTCACCAGACTTTGAATTTACAAACACCAGTAACGGTGAGTAGCTGCCATGGGGATTTGTAACATCCCATGCCTCATCGATACCAATTGAATGTACAGATGTTGGCGGAACTACAGAGACTCGTGCAGATCCCAATGGACATTGAACAGGTATCATTGGACGACATTGGGTATGAACGGTAGCACGACACCACAAACATCGCCAATCTTGTAGTCTGCATGTAAACAAAGAAGAGAACAGAACAGATAACAAATTGATCAGTATTTGACCGTCCATCAATTGATCCCAATTGGGGATTGTTAGTATTAGTAAATTTACTTTAAGACTGATCCACATGTCTTTTTGCAAACGGCACACGACGACGACACAGGAAGATTACCTTCCATCCATTGATGTGGCATTATAATATTCTATACAGCAAACATATAACGACAAGAAAAACCATTAATCATAAGACCAATATCAATCCACTCTGCTTAGTGTAGCTTACCCCATCTTTATCTTCTATTATATCTTTGCCAACTGATGCCAAAGTGGTCCATTTACAATTTGAAATAGCTTTTGCTGCACACTGTTTATGGACTTTACATTTGCACACCTCACAAGACAGACCATTTGATGCAACACCCGATAATCCTTCACGACATACATTACAATATGTTGGCCGGGCATGAGACGTTGCGTACCAATGATGATGATTATAAAGAAAATCATGTTGTTCATGAGCACCTGATTCATAATAATCCCGCGACGAAGCGGCCTTCAATGCAGTCAACCAGTCTTCCATTTCGGGTCTTGATTCAGCACACAAAACTAATGAACGTGTTGGTGTGATTACCTGGAAAAAGTTTAATATTCATTTTTTATTAAAATCAAATCGCAATCAATAATTTGAGGTTATGGAATAATATTCAGAATAAATTGAAACATTTAATTTAATGAACTATTTTCACCACGGTCGAATCAAAGGCGAAAAATATTAAATGAAACAAATGTGAAAAATGTGTAAATTGACTGTTTTAAAATTGTAGTTTATTGCAAACACGGTTATATCCTTGACATGAATACCGATTCCCGAAGTGGCTAAACAGTTGAAGTGTAAATTTGTTGTTCCTTTACAAGTTCAAATAAATTACATTACCTATTAAACATTCTGTCTGTTAACAGAGTTCAGTGTATCAGATTTTGTTTCAGTTCATATAAAATTCAATAATAAAACATTGTATTCTTTGGCTTACTAAATTATCGTTAGCTATTTAATATAACAGTTTTAGGATTCAGGATTCAAGGTAAGTGAACCAACAAAGATAAAGTTCACTATGAGTCGGTAACAAATGGTAATCATATTTTTTAGAGGGTACGGTCAAATTGGCTAATCAATAATTCATATTGCAAGCAACGTGTTGTTAAATTTCAATGTAAACGACCTACACGCGTTCCCATGTCCATACCTATTCAGTAATCAGGGAATTGTATTTTGTTTGTAATACAAATAATATATGTTTTGTGAAAAGATGTAGTACAAGGTAGAATTACTTGTTCTGTTCAGTAATATTCTATTGAACCGACAACAAAAATATTTGAAAAAACCAATCGATTTAGCATCAATTGAAAACGACATACCAATGCCCAATGTATGGATCAACATCATCTGAATAATTGCTTCAATATAATGGGACTGATTTTGTTCATCCAGATGGCAGTTTATCGGCAAACATTGCGAGTTCAATTTAATGGACAAGAAACATGGTACAGATGTGGTACCTTCATACATCGTTTCATATCCTTTATGATAACGTCATATTGCCAATTACCGACACCCCAAATCAGCCAACAAGCAAACGAGTAAAATGGTATTCATTTTGAGGTATCAGTGACCCAGAATGGTATACCAGTTATGTTAAAAACGTTTCCCTATATTCAATATTCAAAAAAATCTCTATCAAAACCGCCGAGTACTCAAATATTTTTATTAATGGTTACAGTACCGTTTTAAGTATCGAAAACATGACGAAAAGTTTTAACATTCATTTACAATTTTACCGGGAAATTGTGTGGATACGATAAAAGTTTTCCTTACCTCATGTTGATTGTTAATTTTTTTTTTGCATGTCAATGTATACCATTATTTGGATACATGCAAAAGTCATATGTATTTTTTATTATAATATTTCCGATTGTTGAAGGAAGTGTTGTAGAGTGTAGAGTATAGAACACCCGTACACATGATGCTAATCTAATAATATGAGTGGTGTTTCATCTAGTGTGAACCATACTAACGGAAATTATGAACTATTTCGATTTTCCATTCAGTGTACGTGCTACTGGTTACACTAAACCGAAATACGAAGTGCTTAACCGTGAAGGACAACGGTTTTTTTTACATCTTTTTTGATGATTTTCGTTTGAACAAAAGGGATTCATTTGGTACCACACTGAATGACATTTGCATTTTTATGATTTTGAAAATAATGGTTTTTAATCTAACTTGTTGGTTAGATGTTAAATAACGCCTGGTTTTTTTGGCAATTGGGAAGATGACACAACGGATATATTGTGGCTGGGCTGTATTTTAATATTATGGCAGTGTCAGGTATGCGTGAAAAGTTTACCAAACAGAATAAAACAAAACAGAATAAACAAAAAAATATTATATTCTAGTTGGTTTTTGCTGTATTTTTGCTGAAAAAGGTATACATTTCTGATGATTTCTGTTTAAAGAGAACTGAATAACAACCAGCGGCATACAGATCAGAATGAAAACAGCGACCGTGTAAATTGGCCATTTATCTTAATCAGACCCCATTTTGAGACCAACCTCAAAGTGAAGCCATGAATAAAATGCTGGCATAGGACTACCATCATCAGTTTTTTACATCTTTTAGTGACGCGAATTATTGTGGTAACAGAACCACATGGTAACCGGTCAAATCAACCCCATGTACAAAACACAAACGCACACATACACATCGACATAAATGGTTTTGGATAATGGGGGTATTATCATTCATTATGGTATCGCTTTAGTGCTTACACGAATTCCAATAGATATACATAAATTCATATATCCACAAAATATTGTGGGTACTAAAGATGAACATAAAAAATAATATTTGTTCAAACAGAAGAGGGAAACTGCCAGATACCTTTTTTCTGTGGACTGTCTCTGGTACTCGACTCGTCAGTTGAATGTATCATGTGAATTATTAGGCTGGTATGGACTTTTATTCATTAAAAGATAACCAAAAAGTTTAAAAGCCACAAAAACAGACAAGTTTACTTATGCTCTAGTAAACATTTTCGATTGGATTTTAAATACCATCTTTTTTGTTACTAAAGAAATAACAAAAAAAAAAAAAAATGAAACGGTATGGAACCATTTGACTTGACTCATGGTTGCTATTACCGGGTTGGCTATTTTTTTTTGTCTTGTGTATTTTCTAGTAAGAAAATTCCAGATAACAATGAGGAAACAAGACGAAAAAAGGATAATTTTAATCAGAGGCACGTGAAGAAACATTTAATTCAACATAAATAGAAGAAAAAAGAGTGAATCTTTGGAGTATGATGAGTAAGTGGAATACCCAATAGAATTGACAAAGAAAAATTACCATCTTCGACCGGCATATATTAAAGGGTGTTGACATCAAGGGAACAATAAAATATTCAATGCGTGGTTAGAACATCTTCATCCTTTTATATAAAGAAGTTTTTCCTTCTTTTACATTTCAACCCATATTTCTTTGAGCCTCTTTATTTCATATATTTGGTCAAGGATCAAGGAACGAGTAAGATTTTGTGGCACACGAATAAAAGCCAATAAAATCAAGATCGATATAAATGAAAATGTGGACATGGAATAAGAAGAGTAAATGAAAATCTATCAACGTCTTGTGAACAATATTACTCAATTCTCATTTACGGCACGAATTTCCTCAAGTCAGAGGATCCGATGTAAAAGAAAAAAATTTCAACGTTTTCTTTTTTCATTCCGCAATTTAGTCATTGGAAATAGAGATATCCGGAATTTCGAATGATTCAATGTTTTGTTAACGACCAGTCAAAGTGAAAGCACTCAAATGTAGGTTATTGCCATAAAATCAATGAGCCCATCATAAACGAAATTTAAAGAAAAAAAAAAAAAGAAAAAGTTTTTCTTCTTCCTGTTACCGAATTGGAGATTGTTCAGCCACCGAAAAACACAAAATTTTAACAGACAGTATGGCACTGTTCTATACCATCACGATCTATATTGGCACAGTTTCTATAGGATATTTCTTATAAACTAAAGCATTAGCGAACACCAGTGCTCTTTGAAATACTCAAATGGTCCAATCACATCAATATTCAATTTAAAGGTCCATATCAAAAAATCAAAATTTATTCAACCGAAAATTTGAAAGGCATCACATTTCAACTGAACGTAAGCAGGTTTTCTATCCCGTTCAAACAGTATTAAGTATTAACATATAAAAACGTACCAAATCAAAGCGAAAATGAATAGCAACAAAGGAATAAAAATATACAAGAAGAAGATTTTCAAATAACTTCAATAAATGCTAAATATTATGATGGGAAAATTGTAGGGCAACAGCATTTTCTCAATGGGTCGTTAGTTTCGTTTTATTTTTATGGAAAATTTACTGCTAAATTTTGTTTGGTTTTTTTTTTATCGTTCATTTCTTACTGATCGATGTCTTCAATGTAACAAAACAGGGTGAGATAAAGCGGCCACCAAAAATAGAATGAAACAAAGTTATTTGAAATTTCAATTTCTTTTCATTTCGTTTTTTCCATTTTCCATTTGACATACAAGTTAAACGGTGAGTAAGCATGAAAAATGAAAATTCAAAAGTAAATGTTTGGTCAACTACGTTATTCATTTAACATTGTAGTTAATGTGTATCACAACTCCCCAAAGACATGAGAATAAATATCATGGAAAACCAATAATAATTATTCGTGTTTATCTTATGAATAATTTTCATTTATGATAAGTGTGGTGCAAATGTCATACAGACTGTGTTACAATAAGGTGTGTAAGTATCTTAATAATTATACATTTTCAATATTGATACAATACTCTATTATTATTATTTTTAGCGCAATCAGTAAACAAATCAAATGTATTTGTTTAATGGACAATGTCGCGGGGGTGAAACGAAACGATATGGTTATTAATAAGATTTTCCAATAAAATTCGTCTGATAAAAAGACATTGAAATTGACCATTCAGCATATTGTTCGAGTGCTTGAAGGCACTTAATAATTTAAAGTGTAACGACCTGTAAATAAATGATACCCATAAGTATTGATTGAATATGGTGATTTAATTCGATACCAAATATCCATTGAATGTGATTAGGTAAATGGTATTTCAACAGTATTATCAGTAGATCTTGTTGTGATTAATGAACATTTCCCCATCGACAGCTCGTGTACACATCCCAATCTCGCTATAAGGAGTGGTTTTTCTTCTCTTTTATTCGCGTAAATGTATTCCGTTTTATCCTGTTTAGAAGTTTTTAAAAGGTTTTCTGTACATTCGTTTAAATTAAATGTGCTGCATCACCTCAATTATTTATGGCGAAATAAATCAGAATCACAAGCATAAGAAAATCCTTAGTGGATCTCAATGGTTGTATATGATTATACACTTCAGATCTAAATGGTGATGTCTCATGGGATCCACTTTTATGCGGTTATCATGTGACAATGAACACGAGATGCGGTTAAATACACCGACGGTAACTGAATTTGAATTTACATACTTCTCACGCAAAACATTAAGCATTCAGTTATTCACAATCGATTTCATCTTTAGTTCAAATGTGATTGTATTATTATTTTTTTAAGATTGATTTCACTCGAATTGAAATCGATTAGAAATGGAAATTCTTGAGTAAATGATTTTTATTTATGCGGTAATAGGAAATGTGGTTTATTTGATTGTGTATACTTGAAATGTTATTTGATCTAAAATTCATGGAAAATTCGAATTAGACACTGTATCTGATTGATTAGTTTATGGTATCTGTCGAAGAACTCGCAGGAAATTGTAAGTTTGATATGCGTGGGGTCCACAGATATTAAAATGGGCACATTTTCGAATAATTTAATTGCGAAAAACTTTAATTAAATGTCATTTTCTAGAAAATTCGAATTTATGCAAATAATTAATTTTATGCAACCACATTAAACTAAATAATTTAATTTACGAGTTTATGTATCGATAATTTGGAATGACAATAATTTTTATCAGATAAAACCAATAAAATATTTAATCAAATGCAATTTCAATGGTTAAAAATTTTAATGGATGCATGCCGAATTGATAAATCGGTCGGTAAAATTTTAATGTTGGTACATTAAATATTTTATTGTCTTCTAGGCGATAGTAATTAATGTGGGATGCGTGTAAATGCCAATGTATGAAGCAAAATTACCTGCTGGTCGAATGTGCATATAACCACGACCAAATATGATTAATGCCAAACCATTCGAGGACGGAATGTCAGTTGAATAAAGTGATTTCCATGTGATTGTATGAAGGCGTCTAAATAAATTCGTTAATAATGACTTAATGATGTTCATCTTGTGTATCATTATAATTCCAAATTGATTGTCTTAGGTGGTATAAGCTTGGCATTAAGTACATTTATCCCTTTTTAATAAGAGCATAACAGATGAATCAACCATACAACCAATTAATTTCCTACGTTACAATTTTAAGTACTATACTCTTATTTACTAAGAGCTAATATAACATTTTATGAACAAATATTATGGTTGTTATTAAGTAATCTTATTAGTTGTTGATCCATTTAATAATCCTTTTAATTAACCATAATACAAATGAATAGAATTTAAAACATTTTAAATATAAAGAAAATATAACAATCGACTACTGAAAATTTTAATTAAATTAACACGAATCAAACGGTGAATATGAAATACGTTGGATTTTCCAGAATATTCACTCAAATTAAAGTTATGCGAATCTAAATATTTGTCTCATAATGAATTCCACCGACGTAATAGACTGAATAACAACAGATTTTCATTCACCTACCGTTAGCCACACGGTTATCACCGTGTATTTAGCATATGAAAGCCGCGAAACAACAAATAATTTTGTACACTAATCTTCAACTGGTCTTCAACCGAATGGTGAAAAATGTATTCACACGATAGGAAAAATGTTTTCCCTAATAACCTCATCCATTATTCAAAAAATATTTAAATGAATTTTCATATCTTTTAAATGATTTGTTTTCCATTTTTTTTCTTTACATAAAAATTCACTTTTAACAAAAGTACCTCATCACTTTGAAAACAATTTTATAATAACGGAAATTCATCATTTACATTGGGCCACGATATGCGTGAGAACAATAAAATAAAATACTGAATCCCATTATTTGTTCGGTAATCATAATCCTATAGAAAAGTTGTTAATGATTTTACAATTTCATATTAGAATAGCATAAATACAAAATACGTTTGGCTCCCATTGATTAGGTTTTATTCTAATGAGAAATATCTGAATTTCGGGTGAGAGAATTAACAAATGAAAGGAAAACTTTTTCATCCAATACAGTTCTGTTCATTACGATTCAACTAATCCTCTCCCAGATGGAAAAGTCTCTGTGTCAAAGCTTTATCAGAATTACCAATTGCTAGAGTTCAGTTTCAATAATTTGCGTTGAAAATTTTCCATATAATTCCACTTATGTGGCTGATTTAGTTAGAAGTTTTCTATAGAAAATAAAAATGTTTTACCATCTTTAACAAGTGATTTGTTAGATAGAAAATTCAAAACAAATATCAAAATTACGGGAAAATAACAAAACATTAACTTTCCTATCGATGTTTTGTTTTATTGGTCTAAGGATGCCTATGCTATTTTCCCTCAACATTTTAATGTAATTACTTTTAGCTTACTCACATGATTTTGTACTTTTCGTTTAAATTCAATTATATATCAACATTTTGGTTTTGTATTGCTCGACTGCCAAACAAAATTGGAAAAAATTTTGTATGTACAATTTCTTTATTTTGTTATTCTATTCTGTATTTTAAAGCCACAAACTGTGAATCACAATCAACTCATGTTACTTCCATTTAAATTGTGTTTAATGTTGATGACGTAAATGAAACGACAAACATATATTTGGATTGAAACGAACCAAAATAAGCAACGAGAAAAAAAAATATTATATTCAACCATGTAAGATATAAATTCAACGACACTTAAGTATTAATAAAAATGTTGAGCTTTAGTCGGTATAAATGGCAAAGAGCAAATCCATACAATGAGAATATGTAGCCATAACGGTTTCAAAGTATCCCCTCACCCTGTCTAATATGAAGAAAATACAACCCATTTGCAGACAATGGATGGAAAACACTCTGGGGAACACGAGGAATTCCAACAGCATCGTTACGGTTTTTTATTCCTTTTCATTTTTGGGAGTAAAAAACAAAATGATTCGATATGTTGAGGAAAACAGAATGATTCAAAGAGAAGAAAAAATTGTATTTGAACAAATCGTTACCATACAATGTTTTCTAAGCATAAGCCGCACATAAAATTTTTCACCCCTGTAGCCAGTTTAGACCAGGTAACAAGGCAATGGTAACAAAGACAAGAAAAAAGTACTCCAAGTTTATACATTTTTTATGAAACTTGTAATGAAACATTAATTTTTTTTCCTGCTTGTTACATTCTATAACATCACGGTATTTTAAGTTTTGTATAACCATAAGATTCAGTGTATAAACGACATACTTTCCTTGCGTTTCTTTTATTTTTTTTTTTCTTTTATTTTCATTCGTTTATGCTAATACCAGCGACATACAACGAACATATTATTTCTGGTGCTTAAAGGCATTTATTATGAAAGGTTTTATGCACTTTATTATTTTCATATGAAACATTTTTCTAAGTTTCTTTTATTCTTTTTCATAACAGCGACGATCAATTTGACGGCCAAATAGTACGAGTAACAATATTATATGAAACTTTTTCACCTGTTTTCATTAACCAAACTAACGGGGACTATACAATGTTTTTCATATATAGAGTTGAATCTAAGATTAAAGTTCATCAATGTGTCACGTGCAACATCATCCAACAGTTTAATAAATTTTATTTTGCCCGTCGGAAAATCATTCGAAAAATATGTTACGATTATGCGAAATGTATTACAATTTTTCTTCTTTTTGGTATTTCAACAGAACATTATGGCACTTGATACCTAGAATATTTATGTTGCAATTTATTAACATAAATGGTGTAATCGTACACTGAAAAAAGGTTGTATAACAATGAGACTTCCACCTGGGAAAACAGATTGGATTTACCGACTGAGTAATGATTCTGAATTTTTTAGGCCATTTATTATACACAGTTGTGCATAACAAAACTGTAAACTATTATTGACTGATCTCTAGATTGTTAGGCACAAGACAAATATGTAAATTAATGGTTGTTATGTTACGCATAAAGTTCATCTTTATTATGGGGTTGTATCAGTCACATGTAAATCCGACTAACGCGACTAGACAGTTAAGTGGATGATGAAATATTGGCAGAAACATCATCAATGTCTCGAGACCACATGATACGATAAATGAGAAAAAATTGAAAATATTTGTCAAGGTTAACCCGTTGAGTGCAATCTAAGATAGAAAGGATTCTTTGCATACATTTCTGACTCAATTTTTAATGGATATAAAATCAAAAGAAACACATACGCACAGTTGATTTTCTGTCTAAAGCTTTACGAGTATAAAGGGCGGCTGTTTTGGTACTTTTTTTCAGCAGAAAATGAAAGAGAAACCAAAAAGGATTTCCACCTCACCACCTCATTCTCCCAAACCATTCTGTTGTATTGAATGGTAAATTGCATGGATTTCATTTCGTTCGTTTTTTGTTTCATGAACAAAAAAGTGAATTTGCAGTATTTTGTTTCAAGATAACACCTTACGATACATACATGAGTATGTCGTAACCAATAACCATGATTATACACTGATTTACTGTTCAACTCTCTAATGGGAAATTCAAATCTGATGATGGTGTTCACTGTTATTCAATTTCACGTTTATGTGTGTATATATCCTGCTCTTTGGATTTACACTTCACATGATGAATAATACACCGGTGAACATGTGTGTATGGTATTGCGGAGGTGGCGGACGAATATGTCGACCTGAAAATATTTTTTTGAATACACAACATTGGAACTCGTTTGAAGTAGAATTCAAGTGACATATGAATAGGTTCATTTGAATTCGAAATCTTTATAGATTACGTTATACCATAAAATAATAATATCAAATACATCTCATTTCCATATTTTGATCGAGTAAATAACAGAAAGATACACTCATTCTGTGTTCACCTGAATCCCCTCATTGGGGTTTTATCACACATTGGAACACACCTTTATGGCGACTTTTTTTCGTTTTACTTTTTCAATTCTAAAGATTTGTTCTGTTCTGTTTTTCTTTCTTTTTTTTTATTTTCTTATTGTTTTGCTATACTGATTTGAATACGGAAATTTCTTTTCATTGCTCTTATGAATACTTACAGGTTAAATTTGTCATTGAATTTTCTATAAGATTGTGAGTTTGAATTTTGTTTTCTTTATTTCAGATGAGGAGATTGAACTTTACAAAAGTTATTTGGTTCTGTGTATTCATAAATGGAAATTGCAAGGATAAAGTTAATGAAATAAAAATCGGTACATTATTACAATGAATGTAATACGTTCACTTCAAAAAATAATTCTTTGGTTCCACTTTACCAATCTGCTATAATAAGCATTCAATGCTTTTTTGTACCTTTTTCCTATAAATTGAACAACGCGTTTCTTATTCATTTGATTTTCGCTGATTTTTTGTTCATTGAAGGTAAAAAAAATCTGTTTTATCGGTGAATCAATTGAAAGCCGCAAAAATTGAAGGTAATACGGCAATGTAAGAGGGTAAAAGTTTCAATTCAAAGAGAATACTTGATTGCCTATGCAGTATAAGCATAATACAATGTAATGTTAGTCCTTAAGCCGATTTCCAAAAAAGAAATCAATGGATTTTATAACATTTTTCCAATTTGAATGGAAAAGTTTAGAAAATCAATGACAACCATCAAATGATTTTCTTATTTGATCAATAAATTGGAAAAAGGTAGATCTAATTATTTAACCGAAAAAGGGATTCAATTGAACTTGATTTAATTCACGTTTATTAATTAAATGAAAACGAGAAGCGACAAATGACTATCAAACGGTTGTATCTCTAACGAATGAGAATATAATTAACATACAAATTAAGAAAGTTTAACATGTTTACACAGTTGTTAACGGTGAGTTTAACAATATTTACCCTGATTGGAAATAAAAAAAAACGTGAAACATAAACTTACTTGAAAACTGTGGTTTACATTCTTTGTACTGCACTCGGCACAGCATAAATTCGATAAATCAATTTCATCAAATACGTCACTCTGAAAATAGAAGAAAAATACATTGATGTTGATTTTAATTAAAACTTAAAACTGTTCCAATATAACTAAGTTCAAATCAAAATTGTTCATGATATACGAGTAAACAACAAAACACTCTGAATTCCTTCGATTACTTATTCATTATCAATCCCTTCGAACTATTTTGGATTTTATAGATCAACTATTTTCCATTCGTTCGATATTACTGTGAATGAAAACAAGTTCTATGGTAAATACGAATATTCACATATGCATTCAGGTAGAAATGAATACATTTCTATTTAACTGTTCTGTTTAATATAAAACTTTCGTCTGCAACCGATTTGTCAAGAACGTGTAGTTGCTAAGTTATACTTAAGATAAAATATTGATAAGACTTTTTATTTTAGTTTCTTTTGCCATCGTACTTCAGCAAAAACAAACAAAACTTGTAAAACATAATGTTAGAAAAGTGCTTTTATGTATGCCATGACTGAAATTTTATGCTGTTACATAATTTTGGGTTTTCATCATGAGTGTAAACCACAAACATCTATTTTCTTTTTTAACGGTTATTTTATACCATTTCCTTATTACACCACTTGTTTGGGTTTCATTCTGCTATCAAATACGAAGAAAAAAAAAGTTTCTTTATTAAATTTAAATGTTGTCATAAGATGTTCATAAAAATTCACTTATTTCTTTTAACCAAAAAAGCATTCAAGTTAGTAGCCAAGTTTACTACAATGTACTTGAATGTGTATTTAATGGTGATATTCCAGTATACCGTAACTCGTTTGTCGCCTAATAATGTGAATAAAATTGTGGTGAAAAATGCTGTAACGAACGTATTAAATTTTTCGAAGGAAATTGAAATAAATTTTTCCATTGAAAACCATAACTGAAAATGGATTTTTATTTGATATTCGTTGCCCATTAAAATACGCTAAATATTTGTATTCAACAGTGTTGAATAAAAGTTCGTTCATTACTTCTTTGCCATGATAATATTTTGGTGAAATTGAGGCCAGGTGTTGGCGTATATAATACCACTAAAAGTGTGATGTAAGCAACCGTTGTCATATGAAAATCCGTCTTAAATTGATTATGAAATAAAAGGGGATTGAAGAAAATATGATGCATGAAAGAAAAAAATTACATGAAATCAGCATGAAAACCTTATTCAATAAATTTTATGGAAATGTAAGGATCCGATAATATGCTTACGAATTGAAATGTAAATGCTTTTCACGTTCTATTTAAATCTAAAGACATGCTGTCTTCTCAGTCGTTTTATCGTTTAGACTGAACAAAATTTATGTTTAACTGACTTGTAGTGTTGTATCACGAGATAAAACAGCATTAATCATTAATCAAAGCACTAAGCTGGATTCATATAACAAGTTTCAACTAAAAGCAGCATGGTAACAAAATGAATTTGGGTCAATTCTGGTAATTAAATTCACCATATCAAATCAGTTTTGTACTATCAGCACATTATTGGTGGGAATCTGGACCACGGAAATTCACGAAAAAATGTTAGTGATTTCATTCAACTTCATTAAATAAATAATCTGACCATCATCCATAGCAATGAACAGTGATTAAAACTAACAACTATTGATTGATAGTAATTTTTAAATAAGTACCGAATTTAATGTGTTTCCTTGATCGACAGATAGACGAGGAGCGCATTATTTTCAAGCTGAAGGACATTCCATCTCGAATGAAATTGTATGCATTTATACGTGGATTTTAAATAATGAAAAACTGAGTACTTTTGACTTTGTAGTGAAACACTTGCAATGGAAACATTTAATGGCACTTGTCATGAAACCATTGGTACAAGACTCATTATAAAAAAATAATCAATAAAATAAGACCGGCCATAACACACCGTACTTTATGGCTACTAAAACATAAAATTTTGAAGGTGAAATCTTCGCGATAAATTAAAACCAAAAATTGAAGGATCTAGTTAAGAATGCTCAATTTCTCATCAAATATTTGACTGTAAAGTTAGCCAAGTTATTTACAATTAACTCCTTCTGAGATTATTTTAGAGTATTCTTATGGCGATACTTCAAACAGTTGGGGTGGTTGTTCATTTCTTTCTATCCGTTTCATTCCGATATCAACTATATGCGGAGCGGCATAATGTAAAATGATAAAAAATAACACTTTATCGTTGCTTGAGTAAAGAAAAATAAAAAATTATCACTCTAACTGCGTTCATTTTGAATTACCTCAACTTTTATGTTCGTTTCGTTTTCTCTTTTTTTACATTTTGTTTTTATTCTGTGTGCCCAATTGAAAGCCCGTAGGGAAGAAAAGCCTTTCATAATTTACAGCCATTGTACCATACTAGGCTTTTCACATTTAATTGCTTTCGTTTGCTACGTGATGGCATAAAATTCATTTCATATTTTTTCATTCGCGGCCCATTTTTTCTCAGTGGCATTCTAAAAGGCATCATACAAGTGATTCAGAATGTTCGGATAAAAGTAGTGGTTTCGGTACAATTCATGGCATGTAATGAATGTTATCCAAGAGTTTTTGTATAACTATGTTATGATATTCATAATAAATTGAAGGAATGTGAGAATAAACATATAGTGAGATTTGAATTGAATAGAGAGTTAATCCATATTTCTTTATGACACCAATATATCCATAGTATTTTCAAGGTTTACGTGCGTGCCACTAATCAATAATTTAATTCTGATTGACCTACAAAGGAACCAAAGGATAATGAATATCTCATTAGGTAAATCAGAAAATGAACAAACATATAAATTCCATGGTTTATTGAAACAATGGGAATATCGTAATAATTTTTATTACTGAACTGCTGCTCCCTTACTATTTATAATAACCTTTTGGCTGAACAAGTGACTCAACTGGAACATAAATATGAAATCTAATCGGTTCACATCTCTTATAATTAAATGGAACAAACGAATTACGTTCAAACAATTATCTAATGTGTCACCATATAACTAGGACACATACAACCTGGGGATTAGAAAACAATAATATTATTAGAAATATGAAGCGTCAGTTCTATTCAGTTGTCTTAAGCTTCATGCCCAATACAGTTGAGTCTAATGAGTTTAACAAAATGAGGAAAAAAAATCCAAACTTTATTTTGTATGGAGAAACTAAAACGATGACTAGAATCTTAGAAAAGACAAGAGGCAAGCAAAAAATAAGAATCTGATTAACTGACTGTTTTGTATGGATTTAGTAAGATCTAGTAGATTACAATGGATTTGTTATGGAACATGAGTAATTGAATGCTAAATTAATGTTCCTTATTGTCTCATACTATCAATCCGTTGTATCAAATGAAAACATAAATCTCAAATGCTACGGATAAACGGAAACATTGAAATAAATTCCTATTTCAAAGTGAGTGTGAATTTTTCAGCTTCGGTATACAGTGTGTTAATCTTCCATAGAATTCTCATATAAATCACCCGAAAATCAGGACATTTTTATTCACAGCTACATTGTATTTTTAAACGAGCGTTTTGAACCAGTAACAGAAACGTTTTATTCTCCAGTACACCTGATCATCGTATTCTCATATGTAATTTTCAAGAATTGGAATTTTACATTAAAAATTCATTAATCCTTCAATTGAAATTTATCTAAAATAAAAGAATTTCTATTCGTTGTTTTCACTCATCAAATGAAATATGGAATTCCATAGACAAAAGTATTCATATATAAATAACAATGGATAATGGTTTCCTGGTCTTTGTTCGTAATCTCAAATATTCGTAGTCAGAGAGCTGCTTCCCAAAAAAAAAAAACAAAAATATTATGGATACAAATTCTTCAGAAAAAGCTCACATCACTGATAAGAAATTAGATGAAAAACATGAATATACGATTTGTATTTTCTTCCACACCGTTGAACGACTAACTTTGTCAGGGTGATCATAATCGCGCATAATTGAAGATATTATTATCTGTGATTTCTTCATTCTATTATCCACAATTCAAACAAGTCTTCATCGAATATCCAACCAAATACAAAATATAAAATTGTTTCAATCTGTTCAACGTGCATCATCGCGTATCGCAGTATATTTCGAATTACACAAAAACCTTATTTTTCCCATTTAAAATGATGCTCCAAGTCCATACCATTAAATTCGTTTATGAAAATGGTACACAATTTTAACTGAACAGATAGAATATAATGAAAGAGCGCCCTTCATATTTTAACATTTTCCACGTTGTTGCGATGGTTTCGTTTCCTTAGTCTCGTCCCCGTTGGTTAGTATCCATCTAACATCTCCATCGTCGTTACCATTAAATTGTAACGTTCATCAGACAATGGTTGGTTTCACTTTTTAAATCATCCATCCCCATTGTCTGTTTTAATATATCGTTACCATAATTCTATGGCCATGATGTATGAGTCTTCAATCTTCCAAATGCTATGAACTTTCGTCGGACTTTCACTGTACTTCCTCGAAAAACTTTCATCAAAAAAGAAAATCATGACAAAGGGATTTTTTTCAAAAAAAAAGAAAACAAAACCTTTGCTTCAACAAAACATAAGGAAAAATGGAATTTTCCCACCATTATTTCGACCAAATTTTTTTTTTACTTTTCTGATTTGAGCCATGCTGAGAAAAATTGTGGTTCCTTTTCATTATAATTTCGCGCCAGGGAATATTCACATTAAATGGAATTTAGTTACCAGAACACAGTTTTTTCATTATTCTCTGTTTATGGCCAATGTAAATTTTCCCATTTTCCAAAAAAACAAAAAGAAAAGAATAAATAATTCGTCCATTGCTATTGCTCAACAGTATTATTCAGATTTGATGAATTAATCTTCCCTGTTGACAGGTCCATAATTCATTCACGATCTCAACTTAAATCACATTTTCCATCACTTTAAATTACAATTAAAACTTGACAATTCATGTGGGAAATATAAAATAAAATAATTAGTCTTAAACATTCTATGATATTCCTTTGAATAATTCAATTAAGTAAGAAAATATCAGTGACTTTCTATGTCTGTGCCGTATGTGCTACACTCCATTAATTCGAATGAGGTCATGTACTGTCTCCAAGGATGACTGAATAAAGATGATGCCATATTGTAAATGTTATAAATGAGATAAACAATTTATTTCATAATTCATTACAAGATGATAATCTACCATCACACCAGTGATTTCATATCTGATACCTCTGCCACATCCATAACAAAATTTAATAAGAAAGTGTCTCCTCAGTCTGAGGATCAGTAGTCATGGAAAATAAGTTAATCAATTCTTTTACTTTTCTCATTTTAATTTTACAAACTACATTGTTAGATATCACAGACTGAGTGACACTAATTGCCATTGTTAGACGATTTCAATTTCCTTGTTAATGATCCATACAAATGCGACATGTAACAAGATGAAAAAAATGAAAGTAATATCGAATATATAAGACATTATTTCTTGATAACTAAAACACATTTCGATGTCAATCAAAGAAATACGAAAAGTTATTTTCTATCTAATGTTGTTATCGTGTCATAAACATACTGAATGAGACTATTTCATTTTATTTAGTCGCCTCGTAAAGGGATATTCTTTAACAGTAAAAGTTTTACTGTGATTCTTCAGCTACTATATCACGTCTCTATTAAACATGAAGAAAAAACACATTTGAAGAAGCAAAAAAATAACATTACGCCCTTTATCATAATGTTGGCACATACATAGCAACGTAATGATAAGTTAAAGAAATATTCCATATGAGAAAAAAACAGCATAGACACTTAGAGCTTCATACTTTTCGATTGGGGTTGATCCCGTTGAGAAAAAACAACCCGTACAGTTAAACATGAAAAATCGTTTAATCAATAACGGTTTCAAATAAAAATATTTCTTCTTTTTAACATGAAGTAAGAAAAAACCAACAACGTAAAGTTCGAACAAATATTTCACACGAAAAGCACAAAGTGATGAAATCAATAGGAAAATCACTTATTGGTTTTCATCACTATGGGTTGTTTTCGAAATCAGATATTTCTCTGTATAAAATGGGGTTTATTAGATAATTCACTTGAATGATACCGATCAAAGAGTCTGAATTTCAGAATTCTTGTAATCTGATGTTATCAAATCTGATCCTGTGATGAAAGCCAAGGTGAATGAAGTACATATCGTTTAATCTGATAATGAAAATTAAGATTCTTCAATCTGTGTCACAATCAATTTCCCTATTGCACTGTAGTGCTCATAGAATTAAAATTTAGAATTCATTTCAATTACAATGATATTACCAGAAACTAATCTAAATTAATTCAAATAAATTGATTGTTATATGCAAATAGTTATGTAGTCTTATCATATAAATTTAAATTTATATTAATTCTGATCAGAGGAAGATATTCAACCAAATAGAAACTATGAATTGTCATCATTTTATGGAAATACTTTAAATGTCAATAGTAGAGAGAAAAAAAAACTAATTTCTGAATTGGATTATTATAAACTGAAGAGTTACTGAGTACCTCTCTAGTTGAAATATGGTTATGACATTTAATATTTGTTCAAGTATTTTAATCAACTATGGGAAATTCAAAAGCACTGAATTTTTGCTACAAATTGAATTCATTGAGGTTTTCACAGTTTTAACCAACAATGAAACAATTCAAAATGAATTAATATTGTCGATCATTCACAATTGTTTGGATAAATATACATAACCGCTAGTTTTAATATTATATGGATCTGCAGGGGACACCATAATTGTCAGGACAGTCATATTGTGGACTATCAATTTGTGGTTTTCCCAATCGATATTCATATTGTCTATTCATTACATGAAAACCGATTCACTGATTCAACTTGTAAATGTGATAATGGGAAAATATCTGATATCGAGATACTGATAAAATCCCCATCCAATCCTCATTGACATTCCATTTGATTTTCATGTCAATATAAACCAATTCAAGTATCATTATGTTACACTCTCTTATGGGGATGAGGATACACAATAAATCAAATGACATGAAAATAAACCGTATTTATTAGTATTCTTGTAAAAATAACCGCCAAATATAATCAGAAATTATCATAATATTTGTATACTCTGATTATCTACATACATCCAATTCAATGTTGCTCTATTACTGGTAATTTTAGAGAATCTGACTCAATGAATTTCATTCAATAATTCACTGATTCTTAATCAAATCCGTAATGTATGAATTGACATAATTTCTATGGTATGTTGTTGAATAAATGTTTTGAATCATGTGTGACGTCAAATCAATAACATTGAATGTCATTGAAGCAGCCGATAAAATTTTTCTATTAATTCTTTGTCTGTACGTTTGATGGATATCAGAAAGCTTTTAGGCGCTAACCCAGTACCATCTGCGTAATTGTCATGTAATTTCAATTGATATATTGACCATTAATTATAGATTACTTTTTTATTCTTTGTTTTTGTTCAATGAACAAATAACTTTGGCCTCAAAAAGCATATTGTTTTACTAATTGTACATAATAAAAGTTCAATATGAAATCCTTCGTAACGATTGAATACATTCGCATCATCAATTACCATCTACGGTAAAGGTGGATTATGGTTTGGCTCATTAACCATTTAATGTAATTTATTAGAGGCAATTATCCGTCGATTAATTCAATTTATCGTAATAAGTGAAACGATTTTCGAATAGAAATAAAAACAGCATGTAAAGTAATTAAGACCAGTATCTTATGTTCTATGATACAATAGAATGAATTGCTGAAGCATAATGGTATCACCATAATAAATTATAAGTAGACACATTAAACGGAAACAGTTTTTTTTTTCCTCTGGTGTTTACTCGTTTTTCTATATTCACTTGATGCCATTAAAAATGTTATGTTCTGTACATTATGTGTTTAACCGTAAGAGCTGAGAGGCTGATCTGTTATCAATTCTTTTTCTCCCATAAAATGTTATTTAGACTTTTTGAAAACCATGTGAATGGAGGTTTTAACGCCATTTGATGAATATTTAAATTCCTCTGTAAATCAACTCAAATCCTTTTCACACTTTTCTTCGTTGTAACGAAATCGATGTGAGATTTTATTTATGTTTTTGAATGAATCAAAGAATAATCAGACATTGTACAATGACCTCGACCGGCTGGTCAAGAATTGTGGCCAAAAATGAAATCGACAAACTTAATTCATCATTACAAGTTCCGTTGTGGTTGTAGTCACACCGTCGTCATTGTATAAGTTCCAAAAATACATTAGAATTTTCCCTTTTGTTCATTATCTGATCTATTAATCATTCTCACTTCACTGATAAGCACCCAACAAATAGATCCAACGATGATATTTATTTTCCTTTTCCCTTTTTTGTGCATCGGATAGTCTGGGAAAACTGCTAATGAAAAGAGATCCAATTCATGGTTTCGTATTTATTTGTGTTATTTGTTTCAACGGACAAAGGTCTTGAATCGAAACGGTAAACCTCATATGTAGAAACTTTTATTTTCTCATTTAAACAAAGTTCAATGAACGATGTCATTTACATTACTTCCCACGGTCTTATCCTTATTATTATATACATTTATCTAAATATTTGATATAATTCGTCATAATTAGCGCCAATGTTACGTAATAAAATCGTATAAAGAACCATCGTAGAAGCCGTTGAGTCAATAAGAAAGTGTAAAGAGTAAATGAACCGTACACAGTTAAAAGGCATCAGATGTTTAAAAGTGTTGACGAAAGTCTTTCACATTTAAAAGGGCGCGCGATACCTTTTATAATCATATTTAGATAGCAAATAGAAAAGAAGAAAAAAGAAAATACACATCAAATTGTTCTCGAACTGAGTGTCAATTTCATTGGGGACCAATAAGTAAGAATAAAAAGCGAATCCCAGTAAAGAAAACATCAAAGCGATGCTAACACAAATGTATTTTTAAAAGAAACCCCCTAAAAATTGAAAAGAGATTACTTCCGATTCGTCTGAGCTGTGACACACAGCATACACTCGCAAAAAAAAAGAAATTACTATAAGATGAATGGTAGAAAATCTTTTCTTTTTATTCCTTTTTATTGTGTAATCGAATTACCTTCTCTTCTAAATTTGAATTATGACAATCAACCAATTCAATATGAATTCAATATATTCGACCCCCATTCCCTTTAAATGTTGTCCAGAAGCCAAATGGAAAGTTTTAAGAAAAGTGGAAAATCACAAAGCGGTAAAGACGGTAAAATGTCCAGAATAAACGAAAGCTTTCAGACTGATTGCATTCAAAGAGCTTCAATCATATTCATTCATAGGAATTTTTGGATTTTTAGTTATTTAGGTGGGATTTTGTATGTCGACAAAAAGGAACAAACTGTTACAATAAGATAGAACAGTACCACTTGAGTATTTCATTTTCGGGGCATAAAAATCATCAAACCATAAAGACGATTGACCCAGTTTTCCCAATACCAAGGATGTGGTATAACCGTAACATTTTAGCACATTCCAAAATTGGTTTCCATTTGTAGACGGGTCTTCTTTTTTCATTCAAATGGATTTTAGGTAGGAAACCTCTCTGTATTAAATCTATAAAGTTGGAACACAATGTTGAACATTTCATAATTCTTTCGTTTTCTTTTTTTTTTTTGGTTGGCACAAAACAGAAATATGATTCATAGAAATTTTTCATAATTTACATTGTGCCCATGACAAGGAGCCACTAAAATTCATTTATGGCAATTTTTTTTTTTGCCTCTGAAGTCTCTTTACTTGGTCAAATTATTTTTATTACGATATCACTCAAGGAAGCAATTACAGAAACAAAACTTTATCGTTTAATGGTAATTTCATTGCAAAGGAATGAAACCATAAGAAAAAAACAAAACGAAATTGAAAAACCAAAATAAACACGATACTCAAGACTCAAGACCCATTGCATTATAGCACATAGTCTGTTGTAATTTGGTGAGCATTTAATGAGTTGCGTGACGATTTTCAATGGTTTTTACTAAGATTATATAATTTTTTCCTATAATTCGCACCTGTTGTGTTTGTTTAGTTTCATTTCATTTACGACGTTGATGGAAATTCCACCAAACATTTAGTGACCTTACAATTCTTTGCGTTTTTCCCATTTTCTTTTAATTAATTTCTATCAACTGATGTCTGTTCTTTTGTTACGTTTATTCTATTCATTAAGCACTTGAAAATGAGACAAAATGTTCGCTAGTGTCTTATCACTCCATTTTAAGGATTGCTCCTTCAGAACACACCAAACGAATATTAGAGACAACAACATGATTCTTATGTTGTTGGGAATTAAATTATAGTCATTATTATTGTTTCATTCACACAGTGCTAAAAAACATAATTTTAAATACCAGCACGTTTTCATCGGTTTTAAGATAATAAACATAATAATAAATTGAGCACGGATACAGTATGGGCAATATGATTGTATATAGTAAAGTAGGTTAACAAGATGCTGAGTATCACATGCAAATCGTCGTATAAAAATTCCATTGCGTTTGTATTCATCCAGTTGTGTTGCCTTATACCAAGTACAGTCAAATGAAATGACAATGGTAATTTGAATCTTAAAGATTGTGATTTCTGGTTGAATACATAAATGGAATGAAATGTCTGGTATTCATCATATGCTATTACGAATTCAATGGTTTCTGTACTTTGTGTTTTCTTATATTTTCTTTCTTAATCAGGTCTTGTACGGTACATGGAATCTTAAAAGTAAAAGAAAAACCTCATAAAACCATTATCCTACTTTCAGTACAGTATTTTATAGAACTTGTTAAATATCGTCTAATAATCGAAAGTTTTACGGTTGAATTGATGGTGGGAAAAAGTCAAGGCAACAGGAAAAAAAAGTTTAACAATTAATTCAAGAACTAAATGGGAAAATAATGAATTGCATGTTTTTGTTAAATGAAAACGATTAAAACCACCAAACGAAGTAGAATTTTCCATAGTTATTTTCCCTCTTCTCATTAAAATGAATTCAATGTTATCGTAGAATCATAGAGCAAAAAATACGATTACAAATGTGAATTTAATTTTAATTATTCTGTTTAAACTTCAACATTATGAATTGAATGATTTATTTGTAGCCAATACATACCTTTTTTGGTTGTTTGTGAATAAAGTTAATGGAATGGTATTGCGTCTCGATACGATTACTTTCACTATTTGACGGAAAATTTAAGAATGGTTCAATTGATTTCAATTCAGGTCGATTGAATTTTATACAACAAATGGAATGTGTAATTGAATAACAGTTGAATTCCCTTTTCCATGAATTTGCTAATTTTATGTTTCACATGAATATTACTTACAAATTATTTTTGATTGATGAAAATTCGTTTTTTTTTTATAATTTCGTGTTAGAATTAGAAAACAAAAAAAAATTATGTTTCACTTAACGGTTGATTTTTCACATCAATTTTTATTTAATTGTTTACATATCAAACCTAAGTATATAGACAAAGTGTTAAATTTCACATACACAAGATAATATTCACTCAAAATTGGTACACTACATTGAATGGCATTTTCACTATTTGATTTCAATTGACGATGTTATAATGTTTTCAATCGATGTATTTTCCTCGCATAAAACAAAACTGATTTTCCTTGTATTTTCAATTGTATTTGGCGCAATTTTTCATAGAAGAAAATAAAAATAGTTGGTCGAGCGTTAAAATTGAATGTAAACTTTCACTTTGTTTATATGGCCGAGTACTTGTCGTTGAATTTTTATATATAATTGATTCTTAACGATGGAACAAACAGAACAATTATTTATCTTATCGTGTTCTATTTACTGATCAATTGTTTTCTTTAGAATTTTTCCGTTTCTTCCTTGTTAGTGTTATTTTTGTTTTGTTTTATTCAATTACAACTTTGATTTGTAACTAAAATAAGAAATTGTTTTCTTCTTTTTGAATTTTCTTATTATTCATTTAAATGGAAAAATAGATTTTACTTTAATCTTATAATTAATTTGATTATTATTAAATACAGTTAAAATTTTCTAATACATTTAAAAATCGAAATGATTGTACTACTTTGCTTTGATTTCCAATGAGATCCCAAATATTGCTTAATTGGTTATACATATAAAAATCACTTGTGTCACTTTCTTAACATTTATACAAAAAAAAAAAATAAAACTATTCGGTTATTAACACTGGGATTGTGGATTCTAGCATATACAACTCGGAAGCAGAACCTCGGAGTATTATTCTGTCTTGGTATTCAAGAAAGAAATAAATTTTTAATTTATCACAAAAATAATTAAATATTCTCTTTTATACGAATAATGAAAATATTAGATTTTATGGAGTTCTCTATTCATTTGAATTTCTGTAAGGAATTATATTTTGTATAGATTAGGTACACAGTTATCATTGGATTATCAATTATAATAAAAGTTAATATTTTTCGTTTTTGGGGTACACCGAAATTAATACATTTACAGGATTGATTTGTAACATTAATAATTGGTGGTGAACAATACACAAAACACTGGGTCTTTATTATATTTAGTATACTTGTTTAATAAATTATCTGTCCTGTTAACTGTTCTTGTGTCTGTTAATTTTCAACTGGATTTAGGAATTGTCTTTTATATATTTTTCTTTTGTTCCTATTGCCAGAACCACTGTCACTTTACAACTGAAAGAATTTTCCACATCACCCTCGGTTTTATACGTTTAACTTGGATCGTACTGGAGAAAATGTGGAAATTGAATTCAATTTTCTCTCTCAGAGGAGCACCAGAAATCTCATGGGGAAATTGGGGAACTGTGTTTTAACGTTACGCCTAACCTTAGGCATTTACTTTTGCGTTAAACTTAAAAGCTTTTCCATTTCGTTCTTATAGCATTTGTACTCTAAAATCGTTCATACAAAATTCCACAACATCCATTTAAAATTCATACGAAGCATTTCATATTTTAAATTTAATTTAATAATTTGTCAGTGGAGAAGCATACCATATAGTAAATAATTAATATATTGAATTAAAAAAGCATTGGATATATATAAATGATTGATACCAATATTGTAGTTATGCTGAACGAAAGACAACTCCTGGTGTTCAATAAATTTCGGTTCATTTCTGTTATTTTGCAACAATAAGAAATTATATTTGCGAAATGATCAACTTCAATTTGAGATTAATATGGAGAAGCCAATTTCTGACAATTGGATTCACATCTGGTTGATGCTGAACTCTAATAGGATTAATCCATTACAAGTTATGAAGCCAATTCCATCATCACATTTATACCATAACGTATTTTGCTACAGGATTCAATCTGTAACACATTCACACATACACACACAGATAAACGAGTGCGTAATTTTATTGGTGAAGGTACGCAATAAGTTTTATGTCTATGATGGCGTTCACGTGTTCTCCACAAAAATATATGAAACGAGGAACATGATGTCGTCATCAAATTTACGACAGTTTATGGTCCTCAAAAGAAAATTCGTACCCCTAAAAAGTTTAAATGCCGTACGGAAATCGTAGACTATATTCAAATGGTTTTATATATTTCCATGATATTTTAGGCGTCCCTTAAAAGCAGAAGATACACGATCACCAAATTGAATTGTGAATCTCGTGTAAATCTATTTCTAGGCGAAAACGGAATAATGATTGAATGTTATTACGATTTGGAACAATGTCTTGTCCCGCAATGGTCACAGAACTGTATTATTTGTGTACGATTTTTTATGTTGTCCGTTCATGCCATTTGCCCAAAAGGAATTTGGAAAATTGTAATGCAATGACAGCATAAAATCGTCAAGTAATTTTATTTTGTTTTGTATTCTTTTTGTTTTTCAAAAATTACTGTTCAGTTGAGTCATATTCTTGGTGACCTTAAGCATTTGTTACAACCAATGTCTGCTGATATATGACGACCGGAGGTCACAAAATAAAATCGAAAAAAAAGACTATCGCAGTGAAATGAATTTATAAAACGAATACATATGAGAATCGAAGGGAAATGAGCCACCAAATAAATTCTATATGGGGCCACATAAAAATATCGGGGTGAGTGTCAAATCAACCATTCTATAATGTACATGAGACGAGGTTATTTAATTACCTTTGCTTCCTTGGCGTAATAAAGTGTGTGACCTTTTAATCGGAAATAGCGTCGACGCCAACGTTGAAAGCTCCACGTTTGTTTCATAAGCCAACCCTCCTTGACAGTTTTTGCCTGGAAATAGAATGAAAATGAAATCAGACCAGCATTAGAACAAAACTAAATATCGTTATAGGCTCAAATGATTGAATCAAAAATGAGAATAAAAAAAAAATTCATTTGATTAAATTTTCAATTCATTTAAATGGTAAAGTAGATGAACTTCGATATTATCAGTATTAAGTCTGCACGCACATAACTGGAAGTGTCGTTGCAACCGATTAGCAAAGTAAAGGAAACATGACCAAGAAAAACTTCATGAAAACTAACAATTTGAATATTAACTAAATAGTCAGTTAAATAAAAAACATCCACGTCAGTTTGGCATTAAAGGACAAACACCTGTGGCCAATTTTATCGTCTGTACATTTCCTTTTCCTAATCCAACTTAGTGAAAGCATTCAATTGCGTTTACTCAATGTGTCTGGGCTTTACATAAAAATATTAGCGGAAAAAGTGTTCCGCAACACAGAAAAAAAAACCCATAAGTTTTATACGATTATGTACATCTAAAACATACATATTAGAAACGGTTGTATTTCTTTGTAATACATTCCGTATTTGGTCTCTGTTATTTTCCTTTTTATTTATTATTTTTTTATTTTGGGTATTCCTCTCTCAGTAATTTTTCTTTTTATGTAAAACGATTTTATATGTCGCACGTTTGTTTTCTTATGCTCGAGAGCATAATAAAAACGGTATGGATTTTCGCGACTATTTTACCATGGCCACCCACATAACAATAACATTTTTATTTCTACATGTACGCATTCATCAGAATAACGAAACTTAATGGTAGCTAAATGTTGGTATGAGGATGAACTGAAACCAACCAGAGCATAACATGGTTTGAGGTAATGGGACTCTTTTTCGCTCTCATTTTACATATAGATCACATCGTATTACCCAATTCTTTGTGGTTTTAGCTTATCACATACGATTGAGAAATTGGTTATGCCAACAAAAAAGAAATAATTGTGTATTTTTGTTGGTTTGCTTTATTTTCCCATCCTCCCCTTTTCTATTACGAGTGATTGTATGTGATAAAGTTCTGTGTTGGTATGTGTACCCAAAGTGGGTTAATGTCTGAACATTTGAAATGCAGATTTCAAGTACGTTCATATAATAGGGAGTGATCCTTTGTCGCCCCAAATTGTAGTTTCTGTTAAAACCATCCGCCGTAATATGCCATGGAAACAAAAGAGCTAAATTATTATCCAAAAGTGATATGGAAGTGATGTCAATGGTATATCATATCATCTGCTGAGAATTCGAGCAATTCTGTGTTCTACTTTTTTCCATGTTTATTGTTGTCTTTTTAGGACTCTTATCATCCTCTTAACGACAATGATGCATGCTAACATGTCCTTATCAATATGAATTTGATTAAAGTAGATCTGTGTATCGTGCAACGACCTTGGCGCAATTCGATTATACCGATTCCATTGAACTATGTGGATGTTAAAGCATATCGAAGTTATAACAATTCAGTTCATATAAGTATCATAGAATCAATTTGATTTAATGAGATCCTCATGTCTTGATAAACCGAGTGCATCAGGTATTAATTGGAATATATTGGAATAAAAACAAACGAATTGTCAACGAATAATTATTTAAACTGATTATCTTATACAGAATATTTATTATTATCATATTCAACTTTATAATACACTTTCGGTATCACATGTCGAGCATTACAATGGCATGAAGAATGAAATACCTGATGAAATTAATTCATCTCAATCCAACTTAGTAATACTTTATTATTATTATAATTAAATTATAATGAATGTCTATGAATTTATCGGTTATACATAGTTCAATGCTTATAACATGGATGAAATCACCAACAAGTGTATTCTTATACTTTGAATTTCTACGAAATAATATTTATGGAACGATTCAAGCGCAAATAAATATTTCCACATAAATTATTTAAATGATAAATTTAGTCTAAATTTGCATAAGACTTGTTAAACTGGAACGGAAAAAATCTGCATAACTTATTATACGGTTCTTTCATCTTCTATTACATTTTTATTATTCGTGTGATATTCTGTAGCCACAATTTACGTTATCTCGGTGATAGCGTATCGTGAACCACCACCATCATCCATAATATACAATTTGAAATACATAATCTGTAAAATAAAAAAAAAGAAATGGTAAATATTGTTTGGATTTTTCATCATTTCATACGCCCAAGGGTGGCATTCACCCTGACTTTCTTCCTCGTCTCAGTAAGACACTTTTTTTTATGAAGTCAGTTCCGAATCGAAAGGCAACGAACAAGAAACAAAATGAAACAGACCCGCTGCCAGAATTGTCTCCGAAGGTAAAGAGGAACACATTTATTTTGATTAGATACGAAATATAATTCCATTATCATAATACATCTATGTTTCTCTAGTGTTTCATTTCACTGTATGAGTATAATCATTTTGTCTAAAAATCTCAACATATTATTCTTCTGTTTACTTGGATGCATACAATGGTAAGATTGATACATAACGTTTTTTAGTCTCATGCAGCAACAATAGAAAATCATAAACTGGGTAAAAAATGGAAATCAGAATACGAGGCGATTTGATATCAGAAGGTTTTAACATTGACTGTATTCTAAGGTAGAACACCAATAAGGATGTATATTAACACAGTGAATGTAAGAAAGTTTTCTATGTTTTTATTCATTTGGCTACATGAGATGGTAATCATCGTGAATCGGTTTTATAACCAACTGAGGTAATCGAAATGCTAGAACTTTTTATTTTACTTCAGCTTTACAAACTAAACTTTATGAGTTTTTCACCCATTTCAGATGAAAATTTTCATGTTTTCTTTCTTTTTTTTTTCTGTTCTTCATTGCTTTTTCCCGTTAAAGGTTCATCATAAAAGTAAATCATTTGGCTCTGTTTCATTCTACACTGACGTTATTAACTACATTGCCATTATGACTGAAACCAAAGTTTTCCTTCTCCTTAGACGTACCATACAATACAGACTGGCGAATGAGAGAGAAAAAAAATACAATGAACAGAAAAATATAAGAACCAAATAAAGAAAGTAATGAATGCTTTAAACTCTTATTGAGTTGATGGAACGTGGCAGTATATTTCTTTCCCAACGGCATTATGAGCTCCATGGCAGCAGCCTCCCATCGTTCCCTAACCGCTTCAAGGAAATATAGACAGAGAAATGTTAATTGAAATTAAAAAAAAAAAAAACGAAACGAATATGTCGATCTAATAGGATTAATATTCACAATAAAAGAATATTCTGAGTCAATAGAATAATGAAGTGCCACAATAAGGAAGACTTTCTGATCAAATGATAAACGACCAAAAACAGTAGAAGCATCATTATGATGCCAAAAACAAGGGAGAAAAAAAAGAATGTACACAAGGAAAATTTAAATTAATTATATTGATTAAATTGATTTGTGGTTGGCTATTAAGTTAAAGAATTTTCATAATTATTATATTCACATTGGCAAAATGATAAAAGAAAAGAGGAAAATTTCTTAAAAGCGGTTTGGGTATTATACTTTTTAACATCCGACATGAATGGAATGGAATTTCAACCGCCCGTTAAATTTGTCTCGTTACAAAGAACATCAGATCCAACCCCCTTACCGTCTATTTTCCATTCATTTGAACAGAAAGAACAACTTCCAAGTCTACACATAATACTAATGGTACCATATGACAAAAGAAATTTATCTAAAATACTATCATGTCTCCTTCCTACTGTACCATCAGCATCATCAGCATTGCTAAGAGCCACCAAAATAATGGTACAATTCACCATTCATCTCATCACAATGTAATGTTATAAATTGTGATTCATTAAAATGATAAATTGTTAAATATATCATTGTACCCATCGACTAAAATATTATGTAATTGTTTAACATCACAAATGTAAGAATCAAGTATGAAAAAAATAAGAAGTAAAATAAAAGTTTTTAATTTTATTTTTCATGCGATTACAATCTAGGTCGCGATGGTCATAATATTTATGTTAGTACATAAGCAAACCAATGGTAACTGTTAAGATTTGTGGTTTATTTTATTATATGACAAAATGAATTAGAGTCAACAATTTAAATTTTTCAGTTCAAGAATTTTAATTATTTGTAACAGAGATGAATTAGTGATGGAAAGTAAAAGTAAATTATAAAAGTTGTAACTTTGGAATTCAGTAAAGATGATAGAAGAACACTTGAATTTCATGTTAATTTCTCATACTCTACATAATCCAATTGAAAGAGATCAGTACCTTTTGATAATTTATCATTCCATAGAATGGATTTTTTAGATATTTATTTACCTACAAATTAATATACAACAACAGTAAGATAATAATATTCATTTTAGTAGCATCAGTTGTATTAAAAACAGTCACTAATAATTAATGCAAAGTAGAATGAAAAATCTTTATCGTGTTGTGTATACCTTACACCGTAAAATAGCGAAAAGCATAAGAGATTAACGCTAAAGATATGAGGAATACTTAATTGAAAATGAATTTAAGGCATTAGATACATAGTGTCCCGCATAAATGTGGCTGAATAACACTCAGTATATGTTTAATTTTAATCTGTTTTTAAATTTTATACATCTGTGCTTTCATCTCATTTAGCCAAAAGTTTTCCACCAACCAACAAAATATAATTCATGACAAGAGTGAGATAGATTTACATTCAAAAACTTCCCCAAAAAAATTAAAATTAGAGGGTGGAGAATGAAATTCATCTACTACTTCTTTCGCATGTAACCAATCCCATTAACAATTTATAACGACCCCATCAATGTGTTAGAATTGCGTACCTTTCAACCATGAAAATTGTTCATTTTATCAAACAAGAAGTTCTATAATATTTACATATTCAAACATCCGGTAATATTATTGATGGCAATGAGGAAATTCCTTACTAAAGAAGTCGTAGATAAAAAAATAAAATAAAATTGTAGACAATAAACAATTACAGGTGCGTTTATAGAACCAATTTCAATGTTTCACGAAAGTTTATTTGATTTCACACCTTTTAAAATAAAAAAATTCGTATTGAAATCAACCACCACTGAAACATTTTCATCACTGATGACGTAGATAAGGGAAAAATTTATTTTATTATGTTCAATGGTTTAATACACACAACAGTGGCATGCCGTCAATCTTATTGGTATAAAACTTTTCTATTGCATTTTAACATTTATTCCATTTTTTTAGTACATTGCATATCTAATAGGAATTCATGAGTGGACGACCTAATTTTATTTAGAGATTTACAGAATCAAAAAGTTTATCTGTTTATTTTGGCTGAAGAATCCACTGAAATTTTATTCTTATTTTGTTGCCCTAATGGAGATTTACGGACGATGACGTTGAAACAATAATCTTGTAGTCTTTATTTGAGGAGGGGACAGTAACCCAACAATGCTAGAATATATAACAGACTCGAAGTAACTACAATATGGGGATAAAGCTTTAGATTGATCCCTTAGACGCATCTAAAACGGTTTCCACCGAAAAATAAAAACTTATTATGGAATTCAATGATTTACCCTACTCTTTGAACGTCTGGTGTTCTCTTTCGGACTGACTGCGAATTAATTTTTCACGTTTCCATTCTATAAACACGAATGAATCTTATTCTGTTCTATTACTTTTACGTATTTTCTTGAAAACAAAAGGCATAGAATGTAACGATAAGTGCATTCGGTGGTGTTTATCGAATCTTTCGATAAGCAAGTGATAATAATTCAACCAATAAGATAAGGACACATAAAGAATTCAGATTGTTCTAGGCAATAGTTTATCTGAGAAGAGTTAGTAGTAAGGAAATAAGCAAAGAACATAGTTGTTGCATAATGGTCAAGGAATATAGTTGTTACATAATAGTCAAAGAATAGAGTTGTTAGAATAGCCAAAGAATAAAGATACAGATTGTTAACTAGAATTAATAAAAGTAACAATTATAACGAAGTGAACATTTTGTGTTTTAATTATCTGTTTTCAGGTATTTAAATATGAAGTGAAACGTTACAATTGGTGACAGAAGTGGGATACTAGATTTGATACTAGATCCGATACTAGATCAAAAGTGAATAAAATAGAATAATTAAAAGATTTAAAAATCATAATTTGATTTGTTAGAGGACATAAACTATTAATTTCGAAATGGATATCGCGTCGTTAACAGTGCGTGAACTTAGAAATAAATTACGTGAAGCTGGTTTATCAACTGTTGGAATTAAAAGTGTGTTAATTTCGCGTTTACAATCAATTGGTGGTGTAAGAGAAAGTGCATCAAGTAATAGTGAGGAAATTAGTAACGTGAATAACAATGACGTGTTCAATCCACCGATGCATAGTACCATATTATCATCTGTTAATGGCAATGGATTTAAATTAAGTGATATAGTGGACATTTTACCAAATTTTAATCCATCGGCCGAAACCTCGTTATCGGTTGAACAGTGGGTGTCAAGAGTGAACTTATTGAGACATGCTTATGCATGGAGTGAAAGTGAATTGTTGGTGGCCGCATCCAACAAATTAAAAGGCCAAGCTAAAGTGTGGTTCGACTCGCTTACTGTGTTACATACAGACTGGGATTCTTTCACTA
>JXOR01000383.1:0-77614 GCA_001014335.1 Coboldia fuscipes
CTATTCTTTAGAGATCTCATCACCTCCCGAACCAACTCATCAACTCTGCTCCAACACGCAAACTTCAAAGTTCCCTCCTCAAGAAGGAACTTCACACCTTTCGACACCCCATTCCATCGCACACTCCATGGCTGTAATGAGNAATCCTTATTAATCTACAGACACTACACGTAAGGAGAGGGATCGCGGATGATCTATTCTTTAGAGATCTCATCACCTCCCGAATCAACTCACCAACTCTGCTACAACACGCAAACTTCAAAGTTCCCTCCTCAAGAAGGAACTTCACACCTTTCGACACCCCATTCCATCGCACACTCCATGGCTGTAATGAGCCTTTGACTAGATGCTCTCGTGCGTTTAGTATAGCATATGAGGCTTTTGATTATAACCAGTCAAGAGAGGTGTACAGATCTAATTTGATACTTGTGGGTAATACCCATTTTAATTAATTTTTCTTTTTTTTTTTGCACAATCCGGACAGAGTCCTATTTCTTGTAGTGTATTGTCGGATTTAAAATTCTTAATAAATAAATAAATAAAAATAAAATAAATAATCTCCTAAAAGGAATCGACTATCAAATCCAGATCATCATAGGCCAACGCACGCGACCAATCAACACTGTCAAAAAAGGCCTCCAGATCTGAAAAAGAACAAAATTTAAAATTAAATCATTACATAGTGCGCAAAAATTAAACTGATGGTTCAAATAAATATCAATATTTAAAGTTGAATGATAAGCATCCACAGGTACTAATGGTGACTCCACATTGTAAACAGGTGAGCAGCAATCGGGTGACACAAAAATAATAGCTTCTTGGCCTCAACACCGGCCACACCAATAAAAGTTGACTTGCTGGAGCCAACGAGAACATCGTTCACTTTAGAGCCGCGAATCATATTTTTATTTTTATTTTTCCTCTTCGATTTTCTACTCTCCACCAAGGTGAATTTACTCTGAACCGTAGACACACCCGCTCTAGGTGCAGAATCAATGTATGGGAAGATGAAAAAGGGAGAAGAGAGAACAGAGCGACGAAAGATGAAATAACAAATGAAGAAGGCAAAAGGTGGACAGAATTAGCAAGTAAGAATGGTTTGAAGTTATTGAATGGAAATAAGAACAAAGATGAGAGAGGACAAATAACATACATAGGCTACCGAAATGAAACAGTAATAGATTAAACCTTCGCAGATGAGAGAACCTGGGAGGACATTGAAAGTTTTGAAATCGGAGAGAGTGCTGAATCAGATCATTTACCGCAGATAATTGTATGAAAGGAAAATGAGAGGAGCAGAAATATAGAAAAAAGAAGAGTAAGAATTAAACAAGTATGGACAGAAGAAGGTAGAAAATCTTTCGTGGAAACAGTGAAAAATTGATGAGATGAGATATCAAATATTAAGGATTTAGAACAAATGGAAAGGGCGCTGAAGGATTGTGTACACACAAAAACAACAATAGTGAAAGATATATGGGAACCAAAATGGTTTGATAAAGAGTGTTGGGAAAGAAGAAAAGAAATGAAAGAAATATTAAGGAAATGGAAACAAGGGAATGAAACTGCGAACAAATATAGGGAAAAGAGACGAGAATATAAGAATGTATGCAAAGAGAAGAGAAAGAAGGAATTAGATAGAATAAGTAGTGAACTAAAGAAGGTACAGAATATGAATGAGGCATGGGAGCACATTAACAGAAAGAGAAAAGCAAAAAGAGAAAACAAGGACGAAAGTATTAGACCTGAAGATTGGGAAAGACATTTTAAGAATATACTAAATGGAGAGAAAGGAGAAAGCAGTACGACGATAATAATAGAAAGAAAGAAAAAAGGAATAGATTGTACAAAAGAGGAAATAAAATGGGTGGTGGAGAAGTTGAGAAAAGGCGAAGCACCAGGAGCAGATTGGGTTACGGTTGAAATTTGGAAAAATGTACCGACAGACATAGGTGAAAAGTTAATAAATCTTTAAGCAGTGAAAGGAGGAATAGAACGGGAGAAATGGAAAAAGGGGACCATTTGGCCAATATACAAAAAAGGTGAAAAAGATAAGGTTGAGAATTATAGGGGAATATCTTTACTGAACGTAGGGTATAAGATATATGCGACGGTGCTAGAAAGGAAATTAAAAGAAGAAATAACAAAAAGAAGTATAATACCAGATAACCAGGCAGGGTTTAGAAAGGGCAGGTCTACAATGGATAATATTTATATACTGAACACCATAGTATAAAGGCGGTTGCAAAAAAGAGAAATGATGTATGCAACATTTATAGATATTAAAGCCGCGTTTGATAATATAAATAGAAAGAAGTTATGGGAATTAATGAAACGGAAAGGTATAGAGNCAGGGTTTAGAAAGGGCAGGTCTACGATGGATAATATTTATATACTGAACACCATAGTACAAAGGCGGTTGCAAAAAAGAGAAAAGATGTATGCAATATTTATAGATATTAAAGCCGCGTTTGATAATATAAACAGAAAAAAGTTATGGGAATTAATTCCAACTTTCTGAATTTATTCAATATTTCGTTTAGTTTCTGGTCTTTTAGGGTGTTAACTGCCAATTGGATTGTGTGGGCACCATTCACAAGAAAATCTGATTTTCTTCTTGAATTTAATTCACTTAACACTTCTGTTTCATTTATTATTAATTGTAATTGTGTTTCTAGTGTTAATTATTCTTGGTTGTCAATATCATCATACATTTCTTTTGAATCACTTTCATTCAGGCTTTCGTTTAAATTGTTTGTAGCCTTTATCATATTTCTACCGTTATTTGTTGTTACGGAATACACTTGTTCAGGATTTAGTTCGTATTTTTTTTAAAGTTTCCGTTATTAAGAAGTGAATATATTGAGCCGTATGTCTATTCTCCATTTCACACATTCTTAATGTTAAAATGTAAATTTTTCCGTTCTTAATAAATTGTACGTTAATTATCAACACATTTTTATTTAATCTTGTTGCTTCGTACAATTTTAAGGACAACATTGTCTCTTTTAATTGTCCCTTTATATTATTTATTACTACAGATCCCAAAATAGTCATTTCAGCCTTGATGTTTGTTGCGTAAATGGGGTATCCAACGGCTTTACGAATTGGATCCACAATTCTTCTAAATCCCGAAGAATTCATAAGACTGTAAGGACATCCTTGTTTAGCAATAAACTCTACACAAGCCATTTTAAGGATGTCCTTATTCATGCTAATCCATGTGGATATTTCATTTTTTTTAATTGGCTTTGATTTGTTGTTTATCGCCTCAAGACTATTTGGATGATATCTTTGAACATGTCTCCGTAGATTGCTTAAATGGATGGTTTTTAAGCATTTTTTGCATAATTTGTCATTAATTGTGAACACATGTTTTAGGTTAAAACCCTCCATCGTATAACTCGTATAAAAATCGCACATAAATCACTAACACTTCCAATACCAAATTGTAAATGCAAACAAAATCACAAATTTTTTACAATTATTTGGTAAATAGATCTTATAACTATATTCTATATAATATTATATAGTATATGGTGAGAAAGAGTATTTAAAAAAAGGTGTCAAAATTAAATGAACAAGTCCAAAAAACTTTTAGTTTTTTTTTATACTTAATATTTTGATACCTAATATTTGGAATTTTATTTCTTATGCTATGTTTTCTATTGGATATTTGCAAGTATTTGCACAAGTTTTGTCAATTGATCTTCAACAGATTTTAAAATTACCGCTATTGGGAAATTATTTGAATTTTAAATATAGTAAACATAAGACATATGGGCTTAGCTCCCAGTTTTGCAATCATAATAAAGAAAGTAGGAAATATTGTAAACATTCTGAAGAAATCTATTTTCTTGACCAAATATTAGCCGTTTTTTGCAACTAAGCATACCTGCCATATTCGTATCATTTAGTTTAATCTCTAGTTATATACACACATATTTGTTTATATTGTGTTATGAAAATGGCACCAAAAATTCATCGATAATTGAATATTACGATGAAACTGTGTGTAAAAACAAAGTTTGTGAAAAATTTCACATTAATATCAGCAGCCTAAATACAATATTGATACAGCGGGACAAATTTCGCAAGGCATTTTCCGAAAATCTTGGGAAGATGAAGATGTTAAGGAAGGGAATTTACACTGAGATAGAATTATGTTTATATGAGTGGGTTTGCAATCTAAGATCGTCCAATATTAAAATCAATGGTAGGTGCATGAGAAAATGTTATGTTCTACATACAATTTTATTGATTGTATTCATTTTAGATAACATGATGAAAGCAAAGGCAAATGCAATTGCTAATCAGATCAACTTAACCAATTTTAAGGCATCTAACGGATATCTTTATTGGTTTAAGCAAAGGTCAACTTTTCATATCAGATAAACTTTAGTATAATATAATTCTATTATCATCTATCAGATATTTGCAGAGAAAAGTTGTCACGGAAAAATCATTATCGGACATAGCAAAAATCGATCAACCTTTTGTGAACACTCCGATCAACATTAAAGAACCCTATCAGCCTATTGACGACACAATTAATAATGTCATAATCCATTATGCTCCATGTGATATATATACCTGTGGAGAGACTGTATTATTTTATAATGCCACTCCGGACAACTGTCACCATTTTAGAAATGAAAAATGTGAAGATGGCACTAGGGCAAAAGATAGATTTACTGTTCTCTTATGTTGTAATTCAATAGGGACGAAGAGATTAAAGCCGCTTGTGATTGGAAGGTTCGAGAGTTCCAAAACCAAAGTTGCCAATTTGGCTACACTTGGCTGTCAGTACGTTACAAATACATCGGCGTGAATGACAAAAATGATTTTTGTTGATTGGCTTATCGAAACGGACAAAATGTTTAGCTTAGAGAATAGGAAAATCTTATTACTAATGGGAGATAGTTTCTGTCACACTGATATTGGAGTAGAATTGAGTAACATCAGAATTGTGTATTTTCCTTCAAATACTGTGTCCCAGCCTCTAGATCTGGGTATTATTTATAGTTTCAAATCACATTATCGGCTGACATATAATGAGGAAATTATACATTAAGGTAGGTAATACAATTTATATGCTGCAAATTGTTAATCAATGCGTAATATTCTAATACAATTTATATTTTTAGACAACTCATCGCACTTCAAATGGAATGTGTTTCAGGCGTTAAAAGGTTTATGTTTGGCGTGGGAAATGGTAACCGAGATAACAATCCAATTTAGTTTTACGAAGAGCAGTGTTGTCTTTCCAGAAATCGATCATATCGATGAGCTAACAACAGATTTTCCACCTGATTTTTTGGAGTTTGTCGACATTGACAAGGACTTATTTACCTCGAAGCCAATTAGGAAATCTGGCCTTTCTAATTTTAGGAAAGAAACGGTTATTCTAAAAAAAAATCCATTACTATCACGAAAACAAGTTATCGATGCTGTGCAAGTACTCGAAGCGTATGTGCAGAATTTGGAACATTGGAATAACTAGGAACTAACTAACAACTGTATATCATATTATCAGTCCTGAGTAAATTTTAATTTTAGCCGCTAGTGATACTAAAGTTTTAAAGGTAAATTAAAATAAATAAATTTTTCTGACTGATACGACCTTTATAAACTTAGTACAGTTAATGCACATAGTAGACTGCATACAGCTCCTAAATCGTCTTATCACCGAACATAGTGTTTCAGAGTTGAAAAAAAATTTTTTTCCAGAAATTATCAGCTATTTACAAAGTTTCATTACCAATTATCTCTAAACTCACTTTTCCACTTACGACCTTATAAAGTTGGGGCAACGGTAATTAGAACTCTCGTTTCAATAATATATTACAAATATTTCAATAATATTATATTATTAAAACAGTAATAAATGTATTATAATATTATGTATTAAAACAGTAAAGAAACTCTCTGTGGAACATTTTGAAAAAAACTACAATAAATTATCACAATTACGGTTAACGGTAATTAATGTCAACTCAATATTTCGTCGCCTCAACTTTATAGTCTCTTATGATCTTTCGAGTATCTCTTGACACAGGAAATAGAGATAAGGATCTATGACATGAGTTAAGTCGGTGTAAATCGGAGATTTTCGTAGTGTTTCAAAGAAGAAATAAATTTTTTATTTTCCCGTAAAATATACGCCATTTTAAAAACTTCCATACTCGAATATCTCGAAACTCACTTTTTCCACTTACGAGTATATGAGGTTGAGGCGACGATTTCGAACTTTAGTTTTGGTTGTACCGAGAACAACTGACACAAAAATTTTGAAATGGACAAACAAGACAGTTAAACTGTTTTGAAAAAAATGTTAGAAGCTGTTCAATCAAAATAAAGAGAAAGAAGATTTCCAATAATTTATTTATTTAGTTTGATTTAGTTTGATCGTATATCATTTAAAGGATTTAAAATAATTTAAATATAAATAATGGACAAGAAAGCGGAAAGTTTTATGGATTTTGCTGTGGCAATGGGTTGCCCCTCAGATTGTTTACCACCTCTAGAGTATCTTCAAAAGTATTTCTGAAACTGGCTTCAATGCCGATTTAGTGGATATTAATTTCAATAATTTTAGTTTATTATATACCCGATCTGGTGTGCTGTTTGAAACGATACAGAAGAGAATTTTGACAAAAGATAAGGTGAAAGAAATTCGAATAAATTTACTGATTCACTCCATTGAACAATCGGAAGAATTTTTAAATCACGCTGTAAGTGTCCTCGATCATAAACGGTATTTACGGATGAAACAGTTGGAGAAAAAGATTGATACAATACAAATGCAATGTAATCAGTTAAGGACCCAATATGATATTGCCGAAAAGGCTGTAGCTCAGAGAAGTATGATCGTTCCTTATACGTGTATCTTGTAATATAAAAGAGGTTAATCATTTAATTACTATAATTCATTATATGTTAAGACAAATCGAAAATGCAGGTGCTGGCGCAAAGTAAAAGACTCTGTTTAATGAATAAGCTTTTGAATACGAAGTTAGATGCCTTGTTAGAAAAGAAAAACAGCGAAGAAAAGTATAAGGCACTTCTGATAGATTTTTTGCCATCAAAGTTAGATGACGAAGAGCCTGACAAAGACATAGCAATCGCAATTGCTAATTCTGTGAAGCAACTTACATCCCATTACAATTCGTTTCTATCTAATGGACTCTGTAATTCAGGTAACTGATGAGTTTAACATTACTTACCATTGCCTATTAATCAATTATAATAATATTTAGCTTTTATGGCGCGAGAAGTACATCAATCAATTCTGAAGGAAATGAAACTATTTAGCAGTTCTAGTATTGCACAATATTTCACCTATAAACAACAGGAACAATATGAATCATTAATAACGACAATACAGAAACTAAATTCTTTATCAAATAATTTGAGTTTACAGAAATCAGAAAAATCTTTAACGTCTATAGATTTAATGATTTTAAAAAAATATGCTGACATATTAGCAACGACTAATGAGATCAAATTGATTCGGGAGAAGGAAGAAAAATTAACAGCAATATATTTAGAGTTAAATAGCCAATATGATTCGTACGTTCACACAGGAATGTTGTCACGGCGGTATAACGATGCAGATAATTTAACTGAAGAAATAACAGGTGATTTTATTAACCTTTACCTATTGATTATATTATGTTAAACTATTATTTTGGTTACAGAATATTTGAAAGAATTCACGTTCTGTTCGTTTGATCAATTTGAAAAGGAATTCCGGGAAAAAGAAATTGAAAAAATTGGTAATCTGATTGTAAAAGAAACTAATAAATTAANATATGAACCTTTACCTATTGATTATATTATGTTAAACTATTATTTTGGTTACAGAATATTTGAAAGAATTCACGTTCTGTTCGTTTGATCAATTTGAAAAGGAATTCCGGGAAAAAGAAATTGAAAAAATTGGTAATCTGATTGTAAAAGAAACTAATAAATTAAGTGATTTTGAGTCAGTGAAAACTGCATTACACAAAACATATCAAGGCATTGAAGATGCTGTAAATTGTATACAAAACGATGTTAAATCATTGCTAATAGTTTGTCACAAACTAAGGGACTTAATTGGGTATTGCCACAAACAGATACGAGTTACTGCACCGAATTTGAATTCAACTACTCTCATGAAGCCGAGCTTTCAAATGCCTTATAACGATAGCATCAGTTTTTCAGACGAAGTTTTTTCAAGTACTAAAATGGAATTGGAGAATTCTATACGGTAAATCATGGCAATTTTTTAACTTAACATTAACATCTTATAAATTTCACTTTTATTATTTTAAAGCCAAGATGTTGTGACTCAACGGAATGAGATAATTCAACCAGCTCATGTAGATGAAATTCAGCAATTGTACCATATTGATAAAAATATTTTAGTACATCTGTCAACACCAGAACCGATCAAATTTCATTTCACAGAGGAATCAATGGATGCCAGTAAATTAAAATTATTGAAACGCAGATCAATAGAAACAACATCGATCATTTTAAATGAATACGAAGAAATGAATCGAGTTGTTACGAGAAGTTCAGCGGCAAATTTTGTTAATTTTGAATATACACCTAATTTTGATGGTATTTAGAATCTTGCCTAAAAAAAATTTCTAATACATTTATATGTTTAATTATATCTTTAGATGACGAGGAAACTATTAAGGACAAAATTACCGTACAATCAAACAAATGTAAAGATATAATACGTTTAATTCAATCAAGGGATCAAAAAACTGCTGAATGGGATCAACAATTTAAACGTTTATATACATTTGCTAATACAAATCCGCTGCGTGAATATATTCCTTTAAATAAGCTATTTAATGGCAGAAGCTACAAAGATTACGAAGATGAGTTTGAGTATCACTACAAGAAATTGAAACATGATTAATTGATGCTATTGTGATTTAATTTTTGTCTTATCTTAAATATAAAGTTAGCCTACATTATTTACTAATTTATTTCTATGACTAGAATATAGATTATTACATAATAAAATAATTTTCTTATGTCAATTGGCATTAGCTGCACATCAGAATGATTAATTTCGATCCGGATTTGAATTTAAATCCGTAGGAAATTGATACGAACACGATGATTTACCGGATGAATTACAATATTATTAAATAAATATATGGTGATATATTGTTTTACAAATCCAATGAATATTGATGACTCATTGCTTTGGCCAACCGTACTCGAAAATCTCGATACATCATTTTACCGCCAATCGGTACTCGGACTAAATACATGTCAAGAGACATCAAACAAAGTGCTTTACCATTCATTGGAAATTTTAATGCGAGTTCTGGAGTCGGTTCAATACCTTCAGAGATTGCGAGATTTGTTAACCAGGTCCAGACTTCACTCCGTGACCATTCTCTTGGATCTGCAAGGTGTTTAAGAAGATTTTTTAAATATTTTTTTTTCTAATAACAATGTAATTGAAAATTACTTACCAATAGGAAGTCCGTCACAACCAATTTTCTGTTGACAATTTAAATATTTTCCGTTTGTTAAGCGCATCCGTTCCCATTGATTTTGTTGTTCTTTTTGAGTATACACATTTATGGTAGATAAATTCAATGGTGGCACACGACCATTCCATTTACTTAATCCTCTTTCTACTTGCATTTTTTAAGTTTTAAAATGATTGTATGCAATTCGCTAAAAGAAATAATTCATAATTTACATGAAATCATTATTTATTCATCGAAATTTTAAACGAAATAATTTCGTGTTTTTGCCTAAATCACCTTAACAGATTTAATTTGAAATTACCGATCTAAAACATATGATATTAAATTAGTGGATAAAATAGATTTCATTATACAGTACTCTTATTAGAGCAGAATGGCACTAAATCCAAATATAGATTCCATTAAATGAATATACAGTAGACCGGATATTAGTGGTATATTATTTATGAATGTATGACGACTTATAGAGAAACATTCAATGTAAATGCAATTTAATTTGGTTTTTATAATAATTCGTTTGGGCTAATGGTGATTGAATAATCAAAATTATCGTAGTTGTCCAAGGCCATTTGAAGACATTACAAAAAAAAAAAAAATGATTAAATAAAAATGATGATTGTATTTTAGATGTGGAATTTCAATACAATCTGATATTCATCATAAAATTTTTGTTAGCAAAAATAACACAGGATATTCATTTGTGTATGAAAATTCTTTTTATCTGCTTATGTTCATAATATATTTTACCCGTCTTTATGGTATGTTATATAGTTAATATTGTCTAATACATATAAACAGGATATGCTGTCTGTGACTTCGTTCAAAGCATTTCCCTTATCACTGGCTTACTGTCGAATCACGATCTTTAAACGTTAACATTCGACTAAGTGGTATAGCGCATAGCATTAATTGGTCTGTTAAATTTTGTCGAAATGCAATTTTCAAAAATATAATAAACTATTGCCTCAATGCACTTAAAATTTTTAAAGGAAAATTCTAATACAGCACTTCCTTTTCTTTAATTATAAAATCTTTTAGTTAATCTTAATTGTCTGTTTACATTAATACATCAACCAGTTTAGTGACGATAACTCAAAACGGATTTATTGTTTCCGAAGAATTATGAACAGGAAGAGATATGTATTCAAGAGGATTTCCTTTTCATTTGATCAATTTGATTATATGAATTGGATAACTATTGGCCTGGAGGGTAATAGAAAATTGAATGAATACTAATACTAATACTAATAAAAATTTGATTGAAATTAAATTACATTAATATTTAAATTTAAAAATTATATGATTATAAAATCAACATATATCCGATTGTTGAGTACATTTATTGCGTTGTAATTAATATACAATTAAAGTATTTCCATATGTGAATTGTCCGGATATTGTTAAGCGAGTATGCCTAAACTCTGTAACCGAAATTGCAATAGAATTTTTCATTTCAATAGAGAGCAATGTGTTTTCTATACCATTTCATACATTATCAACAACTTTAATGAACTAAGCAGTATTCTAATTATGAAAGTGCATAGATAATATCAATTAGGATAATGAATTGGCAAAATAAACCAAGAAACGATTATTTCTATTTAGTGGCACACCGATAGAACAATGAAATGAACAACGTTTTATAAGATGTTGGACTTTAATTAGACTAACAAAATACTCTTATTTGATTCATTGATATAGATTTTGTGTAAACGCTAATTTTCTTGATATAAATGAAGATATTTATAAATTTTCAATTTTCTTTAAATAAATTTGTGTATGTTTTCTAACATGAACATCATAAAAAATTAACTTTTATTATTTCGTTGTGAAACAATTTCCGGTTGTCTATGTTACATATAATAAGCTTGCGATTCTTCTATGTATACATTTTAAATATTGATCATTTCAATTTTACCGATCAAAGGGATAGTATTAGTTATATTTTTATTCAAATTTAATCGTAAAAGAATCGAGAATTGATGATTTAGGTAAATAATATTTAATCTATATTGATAATGAATGGATTAAATTAATAAGATACGTATTTAATGAAATCAGACACTTTCAGAATATCAAGTTTATTAGACTATACTGACAATAATGGTATATGATGAGAATATTTTAAACAAAACACTAAAGTACAATCAGCGGATACTATAAATATAATTCCATTATAAAATAAAATTACTTAGTTATGAAGTGCTTGGTGATTCACAGTCTATACAGTTGACTGTGACAATTGTTATGTTTATGTGCACTTCTTACCTCAATAAACAATTAACGTAATGGCGCTATTGACTTACCTCAAAGTTGTTAATTTGAGTGAAAGCCGATTATTCCAGACGCGTTTAATTGTTATGGTGGAAATACAATTATTTCTCGTAATCCAGGTCACTTTCTTATACGTCTTCTGGTTAGCCTATCCAATTAATATGTTCCACGGTATAGAAGAATTTTATTAAATCTGTAGCAATATGTCTTACTAATGCTATCCAAATTATCTCTATCTCTTTCTCCTAAACCGACAATTTTTATTAAACTTCACTTCCTTTTTTTAATAATAAAAAATTGGTTTTATAAAGATATTGTGTATGCTTGTATTTTTTTGTTTCTTTCGTTTAATTTCTTTTTTTCTTAATTTTGTAACTGTCTGGAAATTGTATTTAGCAAAACGATACAGATGCCATATGAATTGGTTTTATTATGTGTTTTTTTTTGCACTTCTTTAAGTCTGTATTTTTATAAATGTGTAGTCAGTCTCGTTTTTAAATAAATATCCGTGATAGTCTATTCGTGTTATAATTTTCAAATGGTTATTTATTCCTGTATATTTCGATAATTTATTCTCACATAAAAATTCTTTTTTGTTTATAACTTTTGGTACGATTGTATATAAAATACAAAAAACATAATCATTTGTTACGCGACAATAATTTTTCACCGGATTTCCTTATTGTAACAGTAAATTTATTAATTTAAATAATAAGTTTCTTTTCTTAGGTTTACAGTATATTAATATTTAAACACCTTTTGCAATTGAAAATTCACTAGTTGAATTAAACAGGACATTAAAAATTAAATTTAATTCAATGTATCAGATTTGTTTAAAATTTGTTATAACATCGTGTTGTATTCCAAGAGTCAAATAATATACAACTGTTCCATTTCACTTCTATGCCACAACTGAATGTATCAAATATTATTGAGTAGCACGAGACCGAGAAATCATCGGTCTCAACCTTTCAGTACGTGTGAATTGTATTGAGTATTCCCGGTTGATGCGTTTTATTTCATTCCACATGGAATCGATTATTTATGTGGATATGATCAACTGGTGTTGGTGATCACTCACATATTCTACATATTCTTCTTCTTTAAATTTTTAAAGACTTTCCAGTCTGTTACAGATCTCGGTGGATGATCTCGTCCATGATTCCATCCACCTCATATCCCTGTATTGTTCTTGTACGTGATCTCTACATATTCATATTATTGAATTCAAATTTACTTGCATTTTATTGGATTTACTAATTTCAATTAATCTAATTCTTAATCGGTTTTGAACTCAAATTGTGATAATCGGAAGGAAATCATAATTCAATTTATAGTTCAATTTCATCAATGGCTAAGTACTTTATAAATATAATCGGATAAAGAAAGAGTGATTTATTCTAACGTTGTATGTATTTACATAGTACAACGTTTAATTGTATAACTGTAAATGGTAAGGAATTAAATGCTTAGAAATGAAGATCATTAATTAAACTAGACTATGTTCATCTTTCTTAACAATTCTTAGTCGTTTTGATAAACCATTTGGAATGGAGGTAAAATAAGCCTTGAAGTCACGTTCGCAACACTAAATTGATTGTAATACGCGTGCCGTATTTTTATGTTTTCAAGTTGATCACATTTCACCATCTTCACCATACTTAATTTAGGTCAGTAACTAAATTTATCATCTCCATAATATTTTATTTCTAATGTTTCCTTTTATTTTCTTTTAATATTGAATGGTACATTTGGTGTGACGTTATCCTCGATGGATTCAATCTGTTCATTTAACTTCAACATATTTTTTGGATGTTAGTGAATGTGTTTGCTATGTGATACAAATCTAATGATTAATTCTAATCATTGTGCATTTGAAAATTGATCTTTGGTTGGTCTGACAGTTTGACATGGATTCTACATTTACCGATAGGGATATACTTATATAATATAGGTTTCTTCTATACACAACGAATTGATTTCCTGTGTAAAAAAAAATCTGAATGAAAAGGAATCTGTTTTATTTGAACGCCTTTCCATTGTGCTAATATATCTACATCCTTTTCTTTTTTTTTCCAACTTTATTATTATTGTATTCCTCATTGAGAACTGTAAACCGAATAACAAAAAAAGCACTAATAACAAATTTCCTTCCTTTATAGTTACAATACCCTATGGTATTTATAGTAAAACTGAATTCAATAGCAGGAAAACGGAAAAAAATTTAATATTTACTATTATTGTATTGAAATCGGTATTTAATTGCGTACAAACTTAAATAGCATATTGACAATACATATAAATGAATGAATTCATATCATGGGGTTCAAAATAAAAATAAATAAATTCGAATTAATGGCAAATATAATTACAGTCCAATTTGGGCTCAACGCTTTGATTAAAATCCTTTTTGTTTGATTGATTACAGATGATAAAACAGGAAGAGGTATTTTATTCAGGTGATGCTGTCTAATCATCTTAAATGTTATTCTTTAAATCTGTCCATTGTTAATTCGGTCGAATGATCCCATATTGAAGTAAATCCAACTTTCAGTTGTTGATCTGATCCTATTGAAATATTTACTTTCTCGTTGTCTGCTTAACAACATAATTGTATTTCCGGTACCGCCTGTACGAACCAATTAATGGATAACCAGTGAACGACAGACCAAAGGACGAACAACATTATGTCAATTCTTTATTTATTGTTGTATTGAATATATATAGAGGACCATGATGTCGATAATTAAGATCATAGTTTAATGGTAATAGTGGATTGTTAGCCTAGTTATTGCAACAACATGCTGATTTAGTCACACTAACGTCTCATATAACACTGAAGTGCAGCAATTTTATAAAATGTCAAACCTTTTGCATTTGAAATTCACAACAAAATTAAAAATAAAATATTTAAGAATAAATTAATGATCAAATTGCAATTCACTTTAATTCATTCATACATATTTTAATTGAATTATCGTTTTATTCAAAACGTTAATTTGGTTATGTATATCGTCGCATGAAATGAAAAAAAACTGTAAGAGTAATTATCCAGTTTTTTTGAAAGATTACACCATTGGATGCCCCATGCAACACTCTATAATTCATTAGAAAATCGTATTTAAATTAGATGACGACGAGACGGCTAAAATTGTGATTTTATACAGTTGAGATTCAAATTTTACTGAAGATAACATTTTTTGAAAAATTTCAAATGCGTTTTGTCACTAAAAATGGTGAAAATTATACATTCTTTTTAATGTGATGCGATTATATGTATTATTTCGTATTAACTTCCTTAGACCCTTTTATTTAACGTCATCTATTCATCTTATCATGTTCGCTGAAATCTTCGGTAGTCTGTTGTTGTTTTTTTGCATCCTGTTTGCAGTATTGAGATGAATGGATCATTTGTTGCCTTTAACATATAAAGTGATGTGAAATATCTCAACAGGTACAAATTTTTTGTATGGATCAATTGTGACAGGTTTTTTTTCATTGTATTTTTTTTTACAATTCGTTTCCTATTCCCGATATGTGGACATGTCCTGAATTGAATTTAAATTAGTTTTGTATTTTAACATTTATTGTCGTTAATTTTAAATTCAATAACTAGGTTGGAAGCAACATCCTTTTTCTTAGCAAATTTTATTTCCCGTTGAATCTTTTATTCATTGTTATGATTATGTTTATGTTTTCCTAATTTATAGGGGAGATTCGGGATATTTGTATCCAATAAGAAAACAACAGAACTGGTTAATGGTAATGGAATAAGATTTGCTATCATTAGAAACTTACAATTGTTTTCTATAAAATGTTCGGTAATTTCAAAATTGTTGTGATGAATGTTACCTCTGATTTATATATTTAAATGACAATTCAAATTTCAGCACAACAATAATTTCATGATATAACGGTTTATGGAATAGTAATTTATTTATTTATAAACTAAAGCTTCGATCTAATCAAACTCTTGAATGACTCCCTGGAAATCCCAAAATTAGCTTCCGAATTGAAAACATTAAGCGAACGCAAACATCTTGTTACTGGTTCATTAGAACCATACAAAGTACGGTGAAATGGCACATTCAACAATGAAGAAGAGCACGTCCTCGAAGGGATAAGGAGCAAAACATTGGACCGAATGATGCGCGAGTCAATACGACCACACAAAACCTCAAACATGAACGTGACTTCCTGCAACAGCCGATGATGAGAAAGAGGCTGGAGTCCCAATAAAAGGCATCTAACCCTGTAATCGGGAGTACCAGTAACAATTTAACAGGTAATTATTGTTATTTATTGTGTAAATTTTTTTATAGTGGAATTTACATGGATATAAATTTTTAGTTAATCGAGTTATAAAGTCAACTTTAAACGGTCTATAGCAACTTAAATGACTGCAAGGTAACTACAGTAAAAGGTAATCAGCACAAAATACATTAAACTCTCTCTATAGTTGCTGAACTATATGGTTGCGCCTCTCTTTAAGTGTTCCTCTGTATCCGACCCTTCAGTTTTATCCTCGTTATATTAACTTTTTATTGAGTGTCTCTTAATAGTGGCACTCCGCTATAATTGGCAAAATATTCCCTCCCCTTGGGGTGCAACTATAAAGGGAGTTTACAGTGTTGTAAACGATGAACCCGTTTATTTCGTCAATCCTGGATGAATTCAAATGGACTGTTTCCTATTTTTGTGTTTGATGCAGTTGTTCCAACGTTATCTATTATATCGCAATCTAAGAAGTATAGCAAAACCTTTAATTTCTACAAAGCGCCACTATAAAAAGAGTTAGTGTCTTTTATTAATGCAGCATTTCTCTACTTGATTTTAAATTTGAACATCGTTCAGTTATTTAGTCGAGACTCTATTCGTTAAATTTTATTAAATGTTGCTTTTGTATGAAATCTTCATAAATCGGTTAGATATTTTTCATTAATTTATTAAACGTTAGTTAAAACGAAAACTAGAAATTAATTATGGTGATTGTGTATTCTGATTGTAATATGTATACTTAATCGAATGAAGAAGATAAATTATCACTAAATATGATCGCTATAATGTTTTTCTAATTATATCATATAAATGCTTCTAAATGAAAATTAATTCATTAAACACACATTCTGTAACTATTATGTTTCTGTAAATCTTGAGCTAAATTTCTGTTGAACCTGAAATTAATTGACACTAATTTGGGATAAAACAATTGAATAAAGTAATCAGAATTTCAATTATACGAATTTTTCAAGTGCTGGAATATTTATTAAAATATTTCATAAATTTATTAAGTACAGAATGTTGTTATTTTCAATTTGAATACTATGTATCATTTAAAATTACATTACGATTATTAAATCGAAATATGAATTGAGATAATTAATTGAGGTAAAAAAAAAAAAAAATTAACTAATATGTATAAGGCTGTAGCATCAAATTAATGCAGTTTTGAATATATCACCATTAGATAAGATATAAATCAAAAATAGTAAACACTTAAAATGAAGTTACAGATAACTCTTACACAATGAATTAAGGTAATATCAAATTTTTAAAATCCAATTACAATTCCTTAAGCAGTGAATAATTGTAGTTGATTTTAATAAAATATTCCATAAGACATAGTTTCTTGATTTATAAAAAATTGATAACGAAAATATGTCACATTCAATTACATACGTTTGCTTCATTCTGATATTATCACTTAAAACAATTTACAAATACATAAAACGATGAGGCAAGAGATAACCTATTGCTTAAAATCATAAATAGATTTTTTGTTCATGACAGACTAATATGGCAGGGAATTAAGAGGGGAACAACACCAGTTGATTGGGTTTATTCCTAAACATATCCATTAATTAAATATCGTCACTTTCATGTCATAAGGCCCTATGATCGGGCTATGTACTTTTAGTTAGGATTTACCTTGTATCAAAAAATGGTACCGACCTGAGAGTGTTGTCTATAGGATAATTGATTAAAATTTAAGAACATATGAGAAATTGATAAGGAGATATGTCGCTTTAAAATCTTTATACGCGATTATCTCAAAACTACCTTTCGACATGGAGACGACGATATAATGGATAAAAAAGACATAAAGTAGTGAATAGTATTAAAGGGAATATAAAAATGGAATGAAAACTGGTGTACACTTTTATTTACAAAAACAATAAAAAAAAATTATGAGAAAATATTAATGATAAGCAATAAGAAGAAGAAACAAAGAGAATAAATTAAACCTTATTAATTGTATCTTAATTAATCATTTAAACTAGAAAATAAGAATAAACATTATATTGACTTAATATTATGGGTCAATAGAAAAGAAAAGATAAAATTGAAATGTTAAATAAATTAAATTAATAATTATTATTGAAAGAAAATTATTTATTGTTTCATTTCTACATGCTTAGCTGTTTCTATAACAAGAGTTTAAATGTATGCATTTACATAAATGTGCGTAATATAACAAGATAATAATTGGCATTTTTCATGTATATTTTCCGGTTTCTCAAAGTTTTCTTACTTAGGTTCTTGTTCATTTTATGCATTAATTCATCAATAACAATCTGTCCTTGTTCCATTAAAAATGATTGCAACAACAATTAGTGAACTTTTGGTTTTAACAATTTTAACAAGTTTTTCAAGAATTTATTTTTTCTATTGAAGAACTAAAATTTTCATTACTATTCCTTTGCAATGTGAACAGACGAATGTAAAATTGATACAGACAATTTAACTTTTCCAGGTCTTTTAAATCTTTTTGTTTTATAATTATATCAGAAGGACATATTTTTCAAACTTTCCGATTCAGTTGAAATTTACTTAAGAAACTGAAAATTCTTAAATTGGAATTGATCAATTATTTCAAATACTGATATTTATTATCCGATACACGAACAATATTAGATAGAAAACAATCTTGATGAGACCATAACGTCGGCTCGGATGCAAATCCGTCTAAGCTGCACATTAACTTTTTCGAAGATAATAAAGCAGTGGATGCTGTGTATAAGAATTTCTTTTATGTCAAAAATTGGTATCAATCCGTGTATTCCGACGAAATCTTAATTATCATATAAGGAAATCATAAGGAGATATGTCGCTTGTTCAAACGCCATTATCTCAAAACTACTAAAAGCCGCATAGACAGTTATGCATCCGAACCGACGATTATTCAATTGTACTGCCTTCATCCCCACCCATTGGCATTTATCTATTATCTAATTGTAAGGCTTGAAATGGAATTATTAAGCTCTTTAATTATTGAAAACCAACTATTTACTTATAGAAGAAACAAATGACGAATTCTATAAATATTAATTAATTATAGATAATTCTTTAGTGTTTAGCACTGAACCTTTTCCTACATGCTATCGATTGTGCTTATTACAAAAAGAAAACCATTTTTTTTTTCTTTGTTTCATAAGTCTTTTTCAGTCACAAAATTTACAATCACATTGTTACGAAAGCTATCAATTGTCATTGACCCTACCCCAACAGTAAAACATTTAGATTATTTTAATTATCAATATTGCCCTCTGCTCTGGTATTATTTGTTTAACCTTGAATTTTCCGAAATCAAAATGATTCAAGTGCTATCTATTTTAATTCAATTATCAGTATCAACTGAATTACATTGATTGATTAATTCAAAATCCATTTATTTTGGCCGCTTTACGTTCAATAAAAATTCACCTGAGATATTACCTCGTGGATTATAATTACAGACCACAATTACTTTGCCCCGTTTTGTTTTACCAACACCAACTCCAAGTTCCTTTGATGATTTCCACACCAGCTGAGAAAAGTGACCAGCACGGAATATTCCTTTTGGCTCAACACCATAATTGAATTCTTTATTTTCTTCATACCAGGAACGGACGACCTCCCGTGGATTTGCTTTCTCATTACGATCCGATGACCATAAGCAATAAATATTTTCACCGTATTCAAAATTTGGTCGATGAGCAAACCGTTCTTCGCGTGCCAATTTTTCAGCCCATTCTTGTGCCAATGCGGATAGATCTGTATTCAACCTAAAAATGTCATAAAATTATTAAATATTAAATGGATTTCATTTGGTACAATGAAAATAGTTTACGTTAATTCCGGTGATCCATGTTTCTTACGAAATAAATTATGATATCGTAAAACACCTTTGGCAAATATTTCATTTTCATCCATGGCAAATGTTATTGAATTTGTTGGTGAATCAATATTACCATTTAGTTCTTTATCGGCACGAAAACCACCAAGCGGTGGAACATTATGGGTAAAACTGCCAATAAAATTACCCGGTGGATCATAGTTTGCTACCACATAAATTTGTCCAGAACGTGTTGTTGAAATTGCAACACCCAATTCTTTTGTATCCTTCCATATTACCTGAGTAAAATGGCCAGTCTTTAATGTAGTCGGTTCTTTACCAAATAGATGATTTACACCTTCCGTATACCAATTATCCACTGGTTCACGGCCATCAATTATCATTGGTTGGCCACTTGATGTACTCCAGGAACAAAAAATATTTTCACCGTACGGTGAATTACTACGATGTATTGGATTGGCACGCGCTGCCAATACTTTGGCCCATTCTTCAGCAAATTGGCATAATTTTTTATTCAATTTTAATGCTGGTACGGAATGCTTTGTACGATATTCATTGTGAGCTTTTAAGCATTCCCGTTGGAAATCACTGAATCCCGATGCTGATATTATTTTACCAGGAGATGGTGATTTTTGACGTTTCAAATTAATATTGGGCGTTGATAAACGATTATTATTATGCTCAATTCGTCCCAATGTACTAGACAAATCATGACTAGAGATGGTCCGTGAACCTAATACACTGGCTTGGCTGGAACGTAAAAATCTAGCAGCACTTGGTGTTGATGACATCTGTGATTCCGATAAGTCTTGCTTCTCTCTAAATACAACGGTACGATCTGGTTTATGGCCACGATACGTTTGTATCGTTTCATATGTTAAAATTTCACATTGTGGATCCTAAAAGTAAAATCATAAATTTCATTCATTCATTACTATGCGTAATGTCAATTAAATAAAATTTTCTATGAAGACATTTTTGAAATTCTTATGATGCAATAATCAAACTAGTTTCACTTGCCGTTTGCGGCCGTTTATGATTAATTAAACGTTGATCGGTCTTCCGGACCATCACAACACGTGAAAGTGAGCCACAATCATGAGCCGGTCCAACAGGTGGTAATCGCGGTACATCAACGGGTATTGGACGCGGTTGTCTAATTAAATACATTAAAACAAATAAAATAAATAAATACAATTAATTTATTTAATAGTTTACAATAAACTTTTTTAATATTCCTATTAATTCAATTAGATACTAAAACTACTAACCCAGAATGACTCTAAATGAGTTGATAAAAAAGACATTCAACCGTTACATTACAGTTGAATCGGGTATTCAATTATAATAATTGCACTTTTTTATTATTGTTTCATTGAACAACAAAAACAACGCGTCAACATTCTTGTCCATTTCGTTAGTTGGCGACTGTATATTTGATATGGCGGATATTGATTGTAATTACCATCAACTACTAGTTTCATTATAATCCAAATTGTACATACAATTTTATTTCATTTTGAGTAAATTCAACTTTAACGGAGTTTAACTATCGATATCACAATGAAAATGGAAATAAACGTTAAATTAAAATGAAACGAATTAGAATCTACATTACAAAATATACCTAAAGGGGAGAGTCATTTGATAGTAAAATAATAATATTGTGTGATTTTGACATGCTATTAGTTTTCTATGGATTAAATTGCATGTATAGATTGAATTTACATTTGGAAACGAATAGAGATTTTCAGTGTAACATAATAAAATATCATTAAGATTTAAGGCGCCATTAATATTAATAAAAAATCGACCCAGAAAGTGCGTGATTCCTGGAAAGGGTGGCATTTAAAATCGTTCTTTTCCGTTGTCGTAAGAATTCTTTTTATATCCGTTGACATAACTGAAAATGTTCTTGTTAGAGCATTCAAACGTACAGGTAATTCAAATTGTCGTATCGAAACAATTTCATACGAAATGAATAACAACGGTGTACATAATTATGTTACCATGAACATGAAATGTTGGCACACCAAACAATTTTGCGATATCAAAACAATGTTATACTGAATTTCCAATTTACATTATTTTGGCTTCCTTGGCACTCGTAAGGTGTATATGACCATAGACTACAGACGGAAGGGGTTTCACTGCTGAGTCTTTGAAACTTATTTGTTTTCATCGGATTCATAACCTTGACATTCACAAAATATCGTACAATATTGAACATTTTATACAGAAGTGATAGAATATATTGAATTCCCATTCAGAATTGTTCTGCTAATAAATAAACCCTAGAATAATTAGAATTACCTTCAGTTTCGCGCTCATTGATTTGCATGGTTCTGAATTGGAAATAAAAAACTTCTTAATTTGTAATGAAATTAAAAGGGAAATGGTGAATTTTCGACAATTATTTACAATGAATTTATTTGTGATTGATAACAAAGTGTGTACATGGGCACTATTAGTTCAATTCACGTTCATTGTCAATAAACGTGAAAGAAATAAAAATTATGTGAAGGAGATACCATTAATGGGTATCAACATGCCATTGTCTTTTGACCGCATTGCACACATTAAAGTTTTCTTTAAGGTGATATGCTTTAATTAAAATAAATTTACTAAAGCAATGTACACTATATCTGATTGAAAATTCAATTTGTGTTTGCGGATTCTCCTTAACTTAATCTTAACTTAACTTTTTTATTACCACATACGTTGGTTCATGTATAACAAGGAAATTCATTAAAAGTAATAAGACAGTAATTAATTAGATAGCCATCTTTCAATTTTTGAATACGAATTGAATTTAGTTGAATTTTAATCATTTAATTAAATAACGATTAAGTGGTTTTCAATGAATTTTATTGAACCTGATGGCATACAATTATAGTCATCTGCCATATGAACAGCATTCATCAATTCAAACTTTCAAGTATTTTGCAGGTATTTAGTGGGATTCGGAACTTTATAAAAATAAAAAAATGGGCTGCAACCGATAGTAATACTCAACTAAATGGTTGTTTATTAAGTACATAATTGTAGGTTCCTTTTACATTACTGTTCACATCATTGATTCATAATAATTTTGACAAAGTCAATTAAAGGGCTTTTCATATTCACAATTTACTCAATAATTTCTACACAATCACAATCGATTTAATGTCTGAGTCAGATTGTGTTAATTTATGGTAATTACATTTTAGTTGTTCTATTATGCTTAACTAACAATACTACAGGTAGCTAATAATTATTTACTAATTTGTGTGACCTTAAAAATAAAACTTCAGGTAATATGTTTCACAGTATGTAACAATAAAATTTATTTAGAATCGGTTTATGTGATATCCACAGAAAATTACTAGAGTTAAAGTGTTTTCAGATACAGACCAGAACACATTAAAATTAATTCTAAATTCGTACAAAAATTTCGGCTTCTTTTTTATTTAATTTCAAATAATAATAATAAATGAAAAATATATATAAAACATATCAAACAATACAGCTGAAAATTTAAATAAAAAATACACATCAAAATATTGTTTTTTTAAAAAGAATTCTATTAAATAGAGAAACACAAAAAAAATTTTCTTGTTTTATATTGTGAATAGACAGACACATATCTATGTATATTCACATTGATATAACAACCACAATGGAGTTTTAATAATTTAAACGAAAATGAAAATGAACAAAAAGAAAAAAAAAACCATACGAAAGTAAATAGATTTAATTACACCTTAATTCATCGGTGATGAGATGAATTATTGCTTATTAAATAAAATATTATGTATGAAAATTGCATGACTTTTAAACAGATAATAATTATTCAAATACAAAACAAACGGAGTTGAATATAACAATCAACTACAACAACAGCAACGACAATACAACAAAAATAAATTAAAATAGCAAGACCTTTGAGTAAAATTCCATTTAAAAAAGAGACATTTCAAGTATTTCCGAGTGTCGTTTCTTAAACTCAAATTTTTTTTTTTTATTTTACTTATTCCCTACAATTGTATAATAATTCTCCCGTTTTGCTATTTCATACCACGTTGTTTGTGTCAACGAGTCAAATATTTTATAATTTATTTATTTATTATTTTCATCATCGATGTAATGAACACAATTGTTAAGCACCTATTTTATTAAATGTTTCATTATATTTCAATGTAACAAATAAAATGCCGTTTTTCTTTACAAAATTCTGAAAACACTTGATTCCATTTAATCTTTGTATAAATATTTAACGCATCACTATTAAAATTAACTGATAAGGAATCATAAAATACAATATTTGTATATAAATAACTCAGTCAATTTACACTATTTTAACTGTTTTAAATTATCAGGTTATTCGGTTCATTGTTCGTGGTGTTATTAAAAAAAAAGTTATTCTTTTTTATATAAAATATCGCTGGACGATCGTGTAATCGCTGGACGTTATGGTAAATTGTAGAGGAAGTAAGGTGGATAAATTCATCCGTTCTTTAATTTCCTCTTCAGCCGCAAACAAATAGAGTTATTGTATTGAAGGTCACATTCTATGTTACCAAAAATACTGTCTAGACATTCATATAATATCACCATTGGAGACAAATTGTCGCGCATGATGGAAATAATATACGAAAAATAAAATCAAATCAAATGTCAACTATGAAACATAATCCATAGTTTATTATTAAATTATGGTTTCATTGATTGATTATGACTTAGCATAAGTACTAACTATTCATATCAATGATAAATATTATTTGAAATGAATCAAATTCCCCTATCATACATAATACTTAAATTATTAAAAGATTAAACATGTAATCCATCGTAACACAAATAATAACAATCATCTCCAATTACAAGACTCTTCACTTTTCAATTCTTAGAATCGATTTGTAATAGCGATACACTTGAATGAAATGAATTTAATCGATTATTCAAATAAATACCAAATTACCATATCAAAGTCAAAACAATGAAGATGAATGAGGAATTCATATTAACTACCAAAAATGACATTAACGTCATAAATGTTATCAGTGGTAGTTTCACCTGTTCATAATACCAATTTGATTAAACATTTTTGTTTCATCGCGAAATTTTATAAAAATAGAAAAGTCAATATACCAGATATACGCGTTAATATAAACAAATGATAAATGACCATTAAATGGTAAACAATGCACAATTGAGGCCCACCGTAAATAAAAACTATTTCATTGAGACCAGACATCGTGTGTCTCAAACGAAACATATGGGCATCATAAAACAAATATTCTGGGTCAGTTATTTGTTGTTATTAATCAAATTATCAGCTATAATCACAGGTAATTTCAATATTTGATGGCCTAATGAAGGTAATTAGTGGCCGAATGCTAGGGAGAATATTAATTAAAATTAAATGAAATGCAAATATACTCACTTGCACCTTGATGCCATCCTAAGACAACAACCATCCATCATAATTGCTTTATTAAGTTTGTTTGGTATTAACACTTTTCAATTTATACTTTCTAAATAAATTAACTGATAACTTATCAAGCTTAAATGACGGTAATGTACAATGAAACGAAAGTATTTAATTGAGCACTTATGAACGATGGATTAAACTGCCACGACAACACAAATCTTTTGCAAATCCAAATTCCTTATCTTTAACCACAGAGAATAATAAATGTAGAACAAACATAAAATTATGGCAGAGATTTTTGGTACGATAAAATCCCAGAGAAAAAAAAATCAATAATTTCCTGTCGTTATGCGGCTCCAGCACAGCATCCGCTTAATCGATTTTTATTTTAATTCAACTGAAATTCCTAACTATACATTGAATAACCCCTTTGCGTTTCACTAAGGCACTGCAGTACTACATCACATTATCTAATTATCCATTCAAAATGTATCGATTGAATTTTCACTTCAGAAAATAAAACATGCAGTTCAATGAAACCACAAACGTAATTTTTCTATTTTGTCCAGTACAAAAATAGGACTTAGTTAAAGTTGTTTTATTCACTCGCCAATTCACTTCCAGTAGATGATTTGAAATTCAATTTTTAAATAATTAATAGATTCCTAAGAATAACCACCTTTATGTATGAATTATATTCTATGTGCTTCACAATAAAAAAATTATAAAAGAATTCTTATTTACTGGAACTTTAAAATTGAACGAGGTTGGCCCAGCGTACAATAAAAACACAACGTGCTAGGAAAACTGTTCATGATAAACTGAAAAATCCGAATATTATTTTGCAACACGAAACACTGAATACCAGTTTTGCAGTTTGTCTATGCCGTATTGTTAAATGAAAACACATTCATTATGTTTGATAACAGACTGGTGGCCCGGTATTTTCATTGTGGGTGTAAATTCGCCATGAATTCAAAGTTTTGCGCGCGTTTCTAAAAGCAAACTGATTGAAACCGAGAGCTTCTGCCGATAAACTCATCGTGGCCGACGAAAGCTTTGCTATATGAAGACAATTCTCACATGAAATCAGGCAAGTTTAAATGTTATCGGTCGTTCCAATTGGGGCTTAAAATAGATAAATAAGAGTGACACGATAAAAGCAACGATGACTCATCATTTGATTATTCAATATTTTCTAGTACATTAATTGTTTATCATCTAATCAAACACCTGTAGATTGTTTTCTTTAAACTGTTGTCGTGGCACGTTAAAAAGGAATCACCATCCTTATTTTTATAAAAACAAACGACTATTAAACGTCGGCTATTTTTCACGACACCGATCCCCAATTCTGTCGAATTCTTCCACACTAGTTGTATATAATTCGACGTGAAAATTGATTTTTTTTGTTCATGGTACATGCCTTGCATGCAACCTTCTAAATATTTGAAATAAATCAATTCGATTTCGTTACAGAGGTGTGAAGGAGTTACGATTGACTCACCATTGATTGACAATAAATCTGCCAGATACTGGATACGATTTTCCCGTTACGAAATAACTTTCGTCATACATGTGACTTGCAACAGAAATTGTTTTTCGATGTTCGTTGTAGTACTGTGAAGAATAATCCTTATGACGTGCTTATCAATTGATATCGTAACTCATTGTCTAGGAAATATGAAAACGAAAAATGTATTTATAAGGTAATTATTGTTAAATGAATAATTAGTTTCTCATTATGATTTTAATCCTTTCGAAAGTGTAAATCAAATAATTAACAGAATTACCATCAGATAGTTAGTTTAACAATTGATATGTAACTCAATTGAATTACACACAACACATTGGTTTGTTCTAACTTTGAAAACGTTGAACAATATTATGTGTGATAGATAGCGTAATTAATTAAAATAATTTTACACCATCCTTTCTTATATGTTTCACTAATTTCATGAAAACAGTGGTTATAGTTATTCGAGTGATTATATAAAATTGCCAAGAATCAAACTGCCATAGTTCATAGTTTTTTTTTCAAAAAAAATAATGGAGACATTGCCACTAAAAAACACAGAAACAAATTTATTTGCCTTCGGATATTAAATTGAGTGATATTGAATGAATTAAAGAAATTAACTTTGCAAGTGTTGATACTTAAAGAAAGTAAGTAGCAATCAATACCTGAGTACTGGTTTAAAAATATTTATGTTACATCGCAATATGTAACACATTCAAAAATTACGGCAATACTGAGTATGAAGAGTGGCAAACCATTCTGCGTATTGGTCGATAGCAATTGAAGATGTCGCATTAGGAGATGTCCTTATCTCAGGAATGGTCCTAGAGAAATTTTGGTTAAAGGACGAAATGCTCAGAATAAAATTTTAGGTAATTTAAGCCAATTTAAAAAAAGTGATATTCCATCATGTCACGGAATCAAAAATTACGGCAGATATTACAAGTATGAACGCAGAATATTTAAAATTTTATCAGATCGTTTAAAGGATCCTCAATGCTAGGCAGCGGATAGTGATCCATACAAACGAACTTGTTAATTGATCGCTTGAAATCAATACATATTCGTATGCCTTTATCCTTTTTATCGAATTACTACAATTTTAGTAGTAATTTGATGGCCACCAGTGTAATACTTTTACTTTTATACTTTTATTTAACTTCAATATTAATAATAAATGTTTTAAATACACCCCCTCGTTTGGTGAGTGTTGTTATATTCGTGTGCGACTTAGTGATCATGTAATCATTATCTACGTTTTGTATCTGCCGCCTCAATCTAATAAAGCCGTTTATTTTGAGCACAGTGCTGCCATCTCCTCGATTGCAGCTGAATTTTCGCTGGGTGATAAATTGTGCGTTATTGGCGACCTGTATTTGCCATCGATAGGTTGGCCCTACCACCATGGTTCAAACTCATACACTCCGAATGACAATTCTCCGTTTATTGAAGCCGTGCTGTCAAGTGACCTCTTGTAGGTGAACGGTGTGTTGAACCACCAACAGCGTATTCTGGACCTGGTATTCATCACCCCGGACTGTTCATCGAAAATAACGGTAGCAGATGCGGCTTTGGTACCAGTGGATGCTTATCATCCTCCATTATGTTTTGACATTCGTTTAAATCAACAATTCATTTTCACATTACCTAAATGTAATAAGTATTATAACTTTAAATTTTGTTTCCCCCCAGCATGTCATTCATTCAATGGCCAGAGTTCAAATGACCTGTCCTCTTCCGTTGAACTGTTTGCCGAGCTTTTTTCGTCTGTCTATAATAGCGTTCAACCGTCACCTTATAATTCTTCAACTTCAACTTCTCCTAATTCGCCACTCTAATATTACCCCTCATCAATATGGCTTCCATAGGGGAGATTGACTGTTTCTAATCTAGCTGTTTTCACCAATGACGTCAGCGACTTTATAGAGGCCGGAGGTCAGTTAGACGTTGTCTATACAGATTTCAGCAAGGCTTTCGATTCTGTTCCCCATAGTCTGCTAATTAACAAGCTCACTATGTTTGGGGTGGATGGCACTTTGTTGAGCTGGATAACAGATTACTTGTGCGGTCGTTCACAGTATGTTAAAATAGGAGGTAATTGGTCTCCACTTTTTGACACGCCTTCGGGTGTTCCACAAGACTCACACTTAGGTCCCATCTTGTTTATTTTATTTATAACCGTCCTACCTCCAGTTCTGCAATATTTCAAGGCACTGCTTTACGCCGATGATCTTAATTTATATACCATAATTCGCAGTGTCGAAGAACATCTCAACCTTCAAGCTGATATTGATGCCATATACGAGTGGTGTAATCGTAATTGTCTATACCTGAACCCCACGAAGTGCGGTATTTTGTCAATCTCCTGAAGAAGATATATTAGTAACTTCGAGTACAATCAGGGTGACACGATATTAACAAGAGTTCAAGAGGTCAAGGATTTGGGCGTCATTTTTGATATCAATCTTTCTTTCTCTCCACATCTTAATTATATATCAAATAAAGCGCTAAAGGTATTGGGTCTATTCTGCCGTAGCTGCAGAGATATTCGAGACCCTTATATAATGAAAACGTTATTTTGTGCCTTAGTGCGACCAATACTGGAATACGTCAGTGTTATTTGGTTTCCATGCACGGAGAGCGGAAGTTTACAGGTTGAACGTACTCAACGTTGATTCATTTCAACTGGCGTGATCATCACTCCATACCACCCTATTCGAACCGCTGTTACTCTTAAATTTGCAAATACTTCACACAAGGAGGTGGATCTATGATGTATTATTTTTTAGATATCTGATCACCTCCCACATCAATTAACCAACTTTAATACAACTTGTAAATTTTAGAGTTTCATCCACTAGGAGAAACTACACCCCTACATACCCTTCCACCGTAACCTTCATGGTTGCAACGAACCTTTGACTAGATGCTCGCGTGCGTTTAATATAGCCTATGAAGGTTTTGATTATAAACTGTCTAGGAGGGTGTTCAGGTCCAACTAAGTTGAGATATCTAGTCACCTTCTGTGAATTCTCTTTTTTTTATCTTTTTTGCAATCTATACAAAAACCGTTGATTCGTCTCTTGTAAGATTTTAAATATAAATATAAATAAATAAATATCATCACCTCAAAAACAATAAAAAGATATTCATTAATTAGGCATAAGTTAGAGATAAGCGATCGTGAGTAGATATAAGGTGGCCATTGGGCTAAAACAGTATTTTAACAAGTTAAAACAATTCCGAAAGGTAAGGAAAATATTAACCAATTGTAAAAATTATTTTTAATTTGTGTTTTTTGGAACTAAAAATTTTATGTATCCCTGAACAACTGAGTTTAAATAAATAAAGGACTATTACTATATATAAAAAGATAATTGAATTAAAAAAAATAAACAAGAAGAAAAGAATAATATAATAAAACATATTATAAAAATCACAGAACAAAAAAAGGTACGTGAAATTATTTTAATGACTGTTAAATTTTGAAAAATTGTACAAAAACAACATTTTGTGATTTGATTTTTTGTAAGTATTATTAATCAAATTTGATCATGCGATAAAGTAAGTACTATTTTTTATATACAAAAGCCCATTATTAATTGTGTTCTTTAATTTCCAGAATGAGGCCTCAAATCGATACACGAGTTAAGCGCAGAGCCATTACTTTGATGAACCAGGGCTTTTCTTATCGACAGATTGCTCAAATCCTAGATCTATCATTAGGATCAGTGAGCAATATTAAAAAGGAGTGCTAGGCAAACTTACCATCATCAATTCGAGGGCGAAAAAGAATCATAACGACGAAGAACGCAATAAACATTGTACGTCATTTTCGTTCAGGCGAATTTCAAACGGTTGTTCAAGCCACTAGAACGATTCAGGATGAACAAGGGATCAACGTTTTAGCCCAAATGATTCGCAAGACTCTTCATGAAACTGGTATGATGTTGAGGAAGAAAATTAAAAAACCGCGACTATCATCTAGACACAAAAGACAGCGTCATGCATTCGCCCTCAAATATCAGAATTGTTCTAATGAAGATTGGTCAATGGTAATCTATGTATATTATTAATTAATTCGTAACTAATATTTTATTTGGTTTGGTTGCATTTGGGTACAAATAATACAACTGCTTGTTTTTGAATTGTTTAAACTGAATTTCATTGCTCCAACCAAGTACTAAATAAATAATTTATTATTGTAACAAGATTTACAGGTTTGTTGTCAACCCATACAGGCGAAGGTAAGTATGGGTTGACACCTGAGTTAATTTCAAAATTTCTAACAGACGCGCCGGATTCGGAATTTTTCGAGGTGAAGGTATATAAATTTACATATAATTATCTAATTTATATTTTTTAATATTCATGTTTTAGGTGATCGCTGTTTTTGCAATATCTAGGGCTTCTAGGAGAGAAGAAATTTATAATATGAAAATTGAGGATATTGAGTTCAAAAAAAAACATCGGCTATTATAACTATCCCCACATCAAAAACTCACAGAAATAAATCGTTTGTAAATTAGGATGATTTTTATAAAGTTTTTAAAAAATATTATAATATAGTATGCAGCCAAAGCACTCAAAGACAAAACAATTCTACTATAATTCTTCAAAATTCCTCTTAATGACCACTGTATTAATCAAGTTAAGGGAATTAACACAAAAGCTTCAAAAACAATTGCAACATTTAAGCAAGTACTAGGTGTCAATGATTATACGTAGCACCCTTTCCGTCAAACGTCTGCGACATTAATAGTCGAAGCAGGGGCAGACCAATTGACCCTTAAAAGGCACGGAGCATGGAAAGACAGTAATGTTGCAGAACAGTATCTTGAAGATTCGGTAACCAACAAGAAAAATATTGCAGCTGCAATAATCAAAAATATAAGAATTGATACCGACATTGCAAAAAAATGTCAAGAAATTAACAAAACAAAATGTGGAAGTTCAAAATACGGAAACTCAAACGGCACTAACAAATATTTTTAAAAATTGTGTTTTCAACATTCACAATTAGTTTATGTTAATTAGTTAAGTATCATGTTGTCATTTCATTATTCGTTTGGAAATTAAATAATTTAAAAGACAGATATTTATTTATCAGGACACACTTTAATAATGTTATTGACATTTGTGAAAAATGCATCACTGAACTAATCACATTATTATTGACTGTTGCGAATTATATAATCTGAGAGCTAGGTATTCCATAGAAAATAATTTTTGCTATGAAGTTATTAATAACATTAATAATGTATCACAATTTTTGAAAGCAGCTGGACTTCTAGAAATTTTATAATTTAAGTTTATTTCCTTTTTTGTTATAAGTTGCTCTAATGAACTTAAGTATTCGACATGTGTTCCCATTATTTTTGCAGTAGAAAATAACCTTTTTACGAAAATCGACACTAGTTTCCTTATTCATGGATCGATTTTTATAATTTTTAGATCAAAAAAAAGGTATTGGAATTTATAAAAAAAAAAAAAAATACAGATACAAATCAACTGAAAATCGTTGTAATACTTCAAGGCTTTAAACAAATTTTAGATGGTATTTCCAGATTCTTAACACATTTGGACTGAGCATTTAGTTTGTTACCATGTCCTACCTTAACGTCTTTTACACAATTTTTTTACGGAATGAAATCTTGAATTGAAATCATTCCATCCAGTAAATACTTTTTTTTTGATTTAAATTAATTAAAGCCACATCTGTGATTTTTAGGCTTAATTTTTATGTTCCACCTCAGGATGATATATTATCAGAAGACGTAACAATAGAAATCGAACCTGGTTAATGTTTTTGTATATTTTTTTAAGCCTCGTCAAGAACTAAAAGTATTGCCATAAACGATAAATGGACACATGTGCGTACGTGAATAAATTAATATAAAATGAAGTTAAAAAAGCAAATTACGATTTTTAAACTGATACAATCGTTGCAAGAGATTATATATTACTGAATTTTTAATTCATTTGGTAAAAAATATTGATAATTTTTAATTAATTGGACACAGTTTACGCACAAAAAAATTCGTTTTATTGTTCTCAAAATTCCGTGAATAGAATTGAATATTCCCGTTATCAGTGTGGTTGGATTTAACAAATTTATTATTTATTGTTAGGCAATTTTATAGTGAATAATCTCCGATAAACTTTTACTTGATTTCTTTTCAAATAATTTAAAAAAAAACGAGCCGTACCCATTTGTGCCAATGTCCCTGAAGAGTTTTAAGGGTCATATTATAAACCATATTTAGTATGTACTGAATGTGGTGATAAAGAACTTTTACCAAATTTCCATAATTATAAACGACTTCCCGAAGGATAAATTCTGTGTTTTAACTAAAAATGCTGGTAAATCACAGCTCATTTTAAAAGTTTTCGATTGTTTTTTATCTATTTATTTGTTATAATAATAATTGTTTTTCGTAATTGTTCCTTAATATAGTTTATAAATAAATTAATAATTTCTTTATTTTTTTTTGTTATGAAAATCATTAATAAAGAAAATGACCCTCGTTAGTTAATACTCCATTACTGAATCACATAAATTTTGATATTTGGCAATGTTTAACAATGCCTACTTTGATTTTGGTACAACATTTGTTTGAAATTGTCCAATTACATTACCCGGTGGATTGTAATAGCATACAACAAATGTTGCTTTATCTTTGTATGCATAACCGACACCCATTTCAGTAGTACCTTTCCATATGGCTTGGGTAAAATGTCCAGCTTTTGGTTGAAATTTTTCAATGGAAAAATCATAAAACTTAATTTCACTATACCTGTAAATTAGATGAAGCAAAATTTCGATACCAAAATAAAAGTTTTAAGTTAGTTTCGAATAATACGATAAAATTTTTATGTTCCAATTAGTTATTTTTCAATGATGGCATTAAATACCAGTTGTCCACAGGTGATTCGCCTTTAACAGGTTTTCCCATTGAATAGAATAAATTTTCACCATATTTACAATTTGGCCGATGCTCCAATGTACCCTTTTCAGCCAGCAGCTGGAAAGTTATAGAAATCACAAATTATTAATTTATTTCAAGACATTTTCAGTTATGATGTCCATTTAATGGATTAGTTATTACCTTCGCCCATTCATTAGCTAACAGACATAATTTTTCACTCATTGTTAATGGTCCAGCGTCATGCATTGCACGATAGTCATTGTGAGCCTTAAGACATTCAGCTGGAAATGTAGCAGGATCAATTTTAAATACCGGTGTTACAACTTTTGTTATCTTCGGTTTTGGATCCTTATTAGAGGCCATACTTTTTACCCCACATTTGTCACATCTACAGGGCTTAAAACTTAATAATTGTACACGAAATTTAATATCGTTCCCCGTTCGTTCCAAATTTCTTTCCATTAATGACATTTTGCCATTGTAACGGATTGCTTGCTTTGCCCCATTTACCCAAAAATAAAATAAATAAATAAATTTTGACTGATAATTTTTTAGAACAGTTCTGGGTATAAAAAGTAGGCGAATATTTACCCAGATTACCTGTTCAAGTTTAATTAATAAGTGTACACTGAGTGCTATACTCAATATGAAGTCATCGTAATCTTTGGATTGTACGGTGAAGAATTAACTGATGTTATAATTCAAATAAATTTCACTCTTTATGACTTATGAATCATTTATAATTTTTATTATTTATTACAATTAAAGTTACAACAGTTGATAACGATTTTTTTGTTCGTTTGATTGTTTAAAGATACGCATTAATTAAACAAAAACCGACAGTTTTACGTTAATTTATATTCGTTTGAATCATTTCTATTTGATTCCATTATTTGCCCCTAAAAATAAAGAATATCATTTAGCTATCTACTTATAATTAAATATCAATGGATATGTAACTAACTTCTTTACTTCAATATTTTCTTCAAATTGCTCCATTATATTACCTGGTGGATTATAATTAACGACTAAGTAGATACGTTTTGTTTTAGGAACGTATGCCACACCAATACCGATATCAGTAGTTTTCTTCCATACAATTTGTGTAAAACGGCCTGTTTCATATGAAAAATCACCATTATAATGTTTCACTTCTTGATACCAAAAAGCAACTGGATCTTTACCAGTTGTTGCATTAGTTAATGGACCTGACCATACATTTTCACCGTAGATCTTATTTTTTCTGTGATCAATTTGTAAATTTTCAGCGCATAACTAAAGGATTGAATTGAATGTAATTAAATGATTGATTACAACATACGAGTGTGCAAGTACTTACCTCAGCCCATTCAGTTGCATATGCCGATAACTCATCATTCATATGAAGTGGTTTTGCTTTATGTGTTTTCCTGAATTTATTATGTGTTTTGAATACATCCTTTATAAAATTATCGGCATCAAATTGTAATACAAATTTCTTTGGAGGCATACTGTTTCACACAAATCAATGTTCTCTTTTTTCATGAAATTCTATTTTTTCTGTTTTTACATTTTTTTTTTACAAATTGAAATTTTTAGTTATACATTATTGATTTCGGATTAAATTAAACGGTTCGAATTCTTTTTAATATCATTGGTATAATTAATTCTTTATTTATAAAATTAAAACATAAAACTATTTATAAAATAATGGATTTTTTTTTGGATAAAAACTTCATTTAAATGTCATAAATTACTATAATTTATGATGATTACGTAAATTTTATATTGATTGTTAGTTATTGTATAATTGATTTATACATTTATAGTTTACATTGAACTTAATTTAATGTACTTAATACTCATACAGGAAAACAAGTTATAACCATTAGTTAAAAATTTATGTAAACCAATTGATATCGTTACGTGTTATAAATTTTATGTACAAAGGTATAATGTTTCAACTCAAATCGATTATTATTGCCATTAAATAAGTGACCAATTAATAAGGAAAATTAATTTATCACGTTTTTTAAATTATTTGTTTTAAAATTATTTTTATCCTGAAATACATTTTTAAAGAGAAATTCAAGGAGAAAAAGGGAATTTTCAAGGAGAAATAGTTTCTTGATATCAATATCGTGGGCTATGTTAGTTAGATCTCTCAAGCTCTTCAGAGATGTTGACACATATGTGTACGTTTATCTTTCTTTTTACTTTTAATTAATTTTAACGCTAATTGTGAACATATTTTTTTTAGATGATTAATTACTATCTCTGTTAACGTGTTTAACTTATTGTATTCATTTTAATTTAAAATTAACAAATCGTCATAAAGTAAACATAATAGAAAATATATTCGTTAAAAATCTTATTATTATGAACATTATATTCTAGCAGTGCAGCAGTACAGCTTAATGAAAATAAAAATATTAATTTCACAAGAGTACATCATACATAATTTATTGAAAAATGTTCGAATTTTTGTTAAAAAACCTGTAAACATAAGTAATTTTTCAAAAACTATAATTTTCATAATAATACACGTATTTTATTATAAATTTCCATTGATAGTTAATAATTGTATAATTGATTTATAGTTTACATTGGCATTAAATTACTCTAATATTGCTTATTGGAATATGCTTTAGTTTATGACGATAATACACATTTGTTTCTTATCAGGTAATAAATGAATTACGATCAATTCGGTGACGGCACATTTTGTGAGAATTGCCCTTGATAATTCCCTGGTGGATCATAATTACAAACGACATAGCATTGATTATTTCTCGTTGCAATTCCGACTCCCAATTCCTTAGAGTTTTTCCAAACGACTTGGGTGAAGTGGCCAGTTGAGCTAGAGAATCCACTGCCATAACTGTAGTACCGTATCTCATCATACCTGTTAAGATTTATTATCAGATTGTATACACTTGACAAGAATTTATAAGATGATAATGATCATACCATGCTTTTACTGGAACACTTGCATCGGTACATTGACCAGAACCAAATGATGCATATAAATTCTCACCATATCGATTATTTGATCGATGTTGCATTACACCTCTGCTAGCCAGATTCTATCAATGAAAAATTTATTAATTGAAATTGCAAACTAAGTACGATTGAATGACATACATTCGCCCATTCTTGAGCATAATTGCAAATATTACGGTTTAATTTCAATGGTGGGCATCCATGCTTGGCACGATAATTATTATGTGACCGAAGACAAGTCAGCTCAAATTGATTGAATTGTCCATCAGTTTCATCCACTCCTTCAGAAGGGGCTGAAGCTGCCTGAATTTGATGTTTTGGTTTTGTCTTTTGCACTTGTGTTCCAGGTTTAAGAACATTTTGTGCAAATTGGCCCATCACATTACCATGTGGATTATAGTTGCATACAACGTAAGTTGTTCCATTTCTATTTGCTACACCAATACCGATTTCACTACAATTCTTCCAAACGACTTGTGTAAAATGACCAGTACTGCCAGAAAACGTTGGATTATTATATGAATAATCTTTTATTTCATTGTACCTACATACAAGAGACATCATAAAGATTAATCAACATTAATTGTACGTCGGGTCAATTATTTAATAATTTTATCGCGAATCATATATTAGTTCGTAGACAAACACTGTATTACTTACCATGACTCAACTGGTGTTTTGCCAGTTACATTCATACCGGATGCCATATAAATATTCTCACCATATTTATTATTTGGACGATGTTGCATTGAGTTAGCACTCAGTAATCGCTATAAATAAAGGGATTTATTTGAATGCCATTGAATATGGAATATGTAAAGCCACTAACATCGGCCCATTCCTGTGCAAAGTTATTCATTGATGTGCTTATCGATACATCTGGTGCACCGTGTTTTCTTCGATATTCATTGTGGGCTTTTAAACACTCTTCTCGGAATTCCTTCACGTCAATAGACGAGGATGACGATGTAGTTGAACTATTGGAAAAACTTTGAAAACCACTAGAACAGCTATTACTGGATCTTTGACATCCTCCGGAATAAGTTGTGTAAGTATAAACGACTCGTCTACAAATAACACCAATTTCAGTTAGAAATTTCCATTGATTTTAATTGATTTCTTAGTAATGATTCACCTTGACATTGTTCGTGTTAACTGTAACTATTAGATTGAATTCTAAATTGCATTCAATGCAATTCGTTATTTAAAAATAATAATTTTTCTTTCAAGTTGACACAATAAGCTTAAAGTAAAGACTGGCTAAAATGGTTAAATTATAACAATTTTTATATCGTTAGATAAGAAACCATTTACATTTGTATTTTGGTGCTTGCAAATAAAATTCTGTCAATGTTTCTGTTTCCAATGAGTGGTGCTGATAAGAAGAATGTGGTTTCATATGGTTTTATTATTCTTAAATTCAATTTTATACAATAAAATATAAAATTCATAGGAATAGAAAATGAATCAGTTATGGACATTCAATCATACACCTTTGTGTATTAAATGTTATTAAGATGCAATTTTTATATTCAATAAGATCGAAAGATAAGATATAAATAAAGGTATATTATTAGAATAATAACGGTTATCAGGAAGATATCAATCACATAGATTCCACTTTGTTTTTCAATAATTGGCCATAAATAATAAATATAGTATTTACTGATATATTGTGTTTCAAATATTTCTTCCTGTATTAAATTTCTCAGCTATTCTATTTTTGAAGTGTAAATAAAAAGTATTAGAAATAATCTTATTTATAATTAGATAACAATAACAATTTAAAAATTAAATTAATGTCACCATCAATGTTTTATTAACCGATCAATTATAATAATACTCCTCATATCAATTGGTTATCAAAAAAGAACGTCATTATGAAAAAAACGTTGATTATGAAATTGATTAAAATTACCTTGTTTATCAATTATTCTTTAAAAAAATTAAATAATCATATAAAGCCGTTCCTTAATAACACAATGTAAATTGAATATTATTTGTCTGTTTATTATAATAACAACACACTTGTTATTTGATTATGGGAAACATATTATACTTATCGATAATAATTATATCTAAAATCTATGCGTCTAACAGAGTACCCCGTGGTTTCTTTGGCACAGGTGCTCCAACGGGGTCACGTTTCATTGCACCAGCGTCTGTTAGTCTACCGCCTTTACGTTGTAATTGTTTTTCGATAATCCTAGCGTTATTAGCATAACTATCTGCAATTTCTCGCTAAAATTATAGAATATAATTAGTCAATGAATGATTTAGTTTCAAATTATCAAGAACTTACAGCTTCAATTTCGTCTTCTTCCTCGTCGATTGTGGACACCGTGACAGAACTGAATTTACCCATATTCTTTGTATGTTTTGTCACCAATACTTTGGCAGGTTGATTAGCTGCAATTTGTTGGAAATCATCTTCTGTTGCCGGAATCGGAAGATTTGCATCATTTTTATTCTTGACTAGTGCACGACGTATTACAAATGTGTTTGTACTATCTGGACTGTGACGGTAATACAATGGCAAATTACATTTTTTGCACTAAAACATAGTAAAAGTAATTAAATGATTATTCAAACAATGGATTTCGATTAATTTTACCCGGAGTTTATGTTGTTTTTCGATTCCCTTATCGCGTTGAATGTAAACAGTTTCAGCATCTACGGTAGTCAATTTATGTGCATGATGTCGTGAATCAATGACACGTGCTCCGTCTACACGTCTTAATGGTAACTTTTCCAATGAACAATCTACAAATCAATTACAATAGATTATATCCTTTGAAATCATTTAGCACAAGGATTTAATTATGTTATTAATTACCCAGAATCAAAGTCATCTGACCACATAAGCAATAGTAGATGTGTAATGGTTTTTCTTCATTGTACTCATCCTGATCCTTTGTATCCGAACAAACTACACTCTTCGATACTACTTTAGGCATTTTTACCGGCTAAATAATTGATTCAAATAAACGATTTATCTTATAATTTTACACGACACTTGATTACAAGACTATTTATCTTATGTTTTGATTCAACTGTTTCAATTGTTTTGTTTTTTTTTCTTTATTTGTTTTGATTATCTTCTTTCTTATTTTGGTTATAAAATCTTCAAAAATATACGAATTGTACTATTCCGCCCCTAGCTCACAGAATATGTACCCAGTCTTGTAAATAACTATTTCAATTAAACCAATGATTTCTTTGGGTATTTAATAAATATCGAATTGATAAGACAAATAACACGGTAATGTTGCAATTGTAGTGATTTATTACCGTAAAATCTCTTCTATGCAAATTATTTTGGCCAAAAACAATCCCATTGTGTTTCACGAAAGTACGACAATTATTAGAATCGCAATTATTTTGGGTGCTATGTTGCCATAGCTACTTAACTTTCGCAATGTTACAGTCTAGTAGGTTGGTGATCCTGTAAATTTGCAAAAATGAAATTGATTAATTAGTTTCAACGTAATTTAAACAGTCCGATGTTTATGATAATTTTATCAATCTGATAACACAATTTGCAGTAGTTATTATCCGTGCAATTATTCCATTACTTCAGTAACTTTCTCGAAGCATGAAATCTCTTTGTTAATCAGCTGATAACGGGTATGTTGTTTACCTGTTTACAAAACATGAAATTAAAGAATGTTTTTTTTTTCAATCCGGAGTATTTTTTTCAATCAAGTGGTTAATTATTTTAAATTAAGGTGTTAGTAGCGGTGTTAGGTACAAAATAATTCTAATATGTTTAACAATTCGGTGAATTATTCCTGTATCGATTAGTATATAAATGCAATAATGTTTCAGATAATAATTGTTTAATTTCTAAGATAATAAGTGTTCATTCAAAATGGGACAAGTGTGTTAGGCAAATGCCGACGAAAATTCAATTATCTAATAAATTGCTAATAAATTTACAGCGTTTAGTTTAGTTTAACGTGAATTAATTAACGTTTTCCGTATTAGTAATTAGTGATTGCGACGATATGTGAATTTAAATAATATAAAGTGTTTTATTCCAAGTTATAATTTTTAGTTAGAATTATCGAGTCTTTATTTGGATTAGGTAAGTACAAAGATTAACCACACAAGTTGAAATGGGTGTATTGATGCAACCTTTTATCTCTATTGGGTCTACAATTATCATATAATGGTAGTACTGAGCTATTAAGTGAAAATTAATTGACTCCAAAGGCAATTAAATGGTCAAATGAAAGGCATGTAATCATAAAAATCAGTTAATCATATTTTTGCAAGTTAATTGTGTGGCGAAGTGTTTGTTAAGTGATACAATTAAGATTATAATGTGATTAGTGTGAATTTTTAGAGATTTTTTTATGTAAACATGGAGTGCAGGTCAACGAATTGAATTGGATAATCTGGATCGGGACAGCCGATAGAACAACTTAAGGGTGAGTGCTCTCAGTATTTACATTCTAAATAATAAAAAATTATCAATGAATTGAGTATCGAAGCCACCTGTGAATGAAAATGTAGGTTTCTTTACCTTCTATCCATGTAAAAATTATTTAAAAATCATGCGCATACCATTCCATATTCTGGTGATTGCCAAAAAAAGTAAAGCACCAGAAGTAAATTAGAGAATCAGACTGTCGATCAGGCCAAATTGAAACACTTTATACAGTTATTTTATTCAATTTGATTGATAGGCAAAATGTATTCGGCCGCACTACCGCATTAAAATCAGTTGAAAATACCGACTCAGTATTTTCCTAGCAAAATTAAACGTTTATATCCGTTTAATGTATATATCACCTATACCGTTTAAAGTTTAAACGCAATATGAATTGGAAGTGTATATAAAACAATAGTATAGTTGGAATTATAAGTTTTCAACAAACATGTATCGAATATAAAATCCATAAAAACGACCATAAGAATTCGGTTTTCGTGAAAAATCGCGTGTATTTTGTTGGTTTTATATCATTTAGCGGTTTTCCACACAATCAGTTTTTCATTAAACATAACGGTCGATGGGAGGTTAAATTTACGGTTGAGTTTATTTTTTTTTTTATTTTTATAAATTCGATGAAAACTGCAGTTTCTTTTATTGCGTTCGAAATAGATTTTCCAATATTTATAAGTTCGTGAACTGTAAGAGTCCTTAATGGTTGGAACGAGTGGTATTCAATTGAATGAAAAGTGATTGAATTGAATTTGAGATTCTGTTCGTCTTATATAATAAAATTTAATTGGAATAAAATTGTGAAGATTCTTGGGAATATTTTCCATTTGAATTTATTAATTGGTGAAAATTCGTTTGAATATTCAACATTGTGAAGTATATTTGTGGATCGAGATATAATTCAACGGTTTTAAAATTAAAATGTAAGTAAATTGACTGTAATGAATAATTTAATCAATATAATTGATGATATTTAACCGACTGAGCTTGTGAACTACTGTATATTAAATGGGTATAAAGTAAACGAAATACATTCGGTATCATATTAAACGTACGGCTTCTCACTTTTCTTTCGTTATGTGGGTTAGAATTTATTATTTTTTTTTTTCTGTTCCAAAAGTGCTGGTTTCTTTTTAACGATTCCTGTTGATTGAATAATACTATAAATACACTTCCAATGGAGAGTATTTAACGGAATAGGAATAAACTAGACTGATTGAAGTGAGTGAAAAATACAATGTAAAAGAAATAAAAGGAAATTACAAAATTGCACAAATTAACTTATTTAGTCGGTTTCATATTGTGCTGACAAAACATTAAAGTTAGCAAATGATGGAGACTTAAATACAATAAAGCCACACATGTGGAATCATATAATCTAATTTAAGAATATTAATTGGAGAAACATTATCATTCATCCGCCTACTAGAAAAAACCATTAAATTGAAATAATTGATCTGTTTTCAATTACTTTATTAATATGTACCCAGACAGAAATAAATCGATCTATGTCGAACAAATTGTCGATTGAATGTATAATAATTCTGTTGTATGCATGTAAAATTCCTAGACTGGTGTACATATTTCATGATTTAGGACTTGTTTATCATATTTCGTTTATCATTAGCACTCATTAATCTTTACCAAGAATGAAAATCAAAAGTTAGACATTTGGAGATCGAGAGCATGTGAAAGTGATTCGAGTGTAAATGTATGGAATCGGGTACAAATGAGTGCAACCATTCAAAAAGCATACGGGTGTATAAATCGTATGGAACTGATAGCTGATAATAAGAATGTTCAATCTTCATTAATACCCAGATCCGTATGAAATGGACTTTTCACAATCCAATCGATTGCTCTATTTAGGTAAAACATAAATAAAAGTTCTGATGGATTCACAATTAAGAACATGAAAAATAATAATTTTCATGAATTTAATTTCAGTGAAAATTCATAATTTGAATTTACTGTGGACATGTTTATGTGTTCTAAACCATTGGTGGCCATATGGTGGATACCTTAAAAATTTTCTCTTACTGTGATTTTTAATCTCTGATATTTAGTGTCCGTTAATAAGAGAACAGAGAATAAAAAAAAACGGATTTGGTTGTATTTAAGAGTCTCCAACAAGTATAATAGGGTATTCTATTAATGGTAGATTCGTAAAAACAGTTTAATCGTTTAACGAGTTAAATATAGAATTTGAATTAAAATGAATGAAAACAGTTTTCATTTATCATCTGAAATAATGTGTATGTTGCTTTTATGATTATTCAGGTTAGATTTTGTTTTTAATATTTTTGTGGTTGAACGGAAGCAATGATTATCTTAGTTTCATTGTTATTATTTCGCGTTTTATTTAATTTTTCTTTAATTTTTTTGTTTTTGTTTTTGCTCGTTTGTTTGACTGGTAGACTCTAACGAATGTAATAGATCTTAATGGTTTTAGTATTTGAATTGGTTTCAATCGATTCTATATGGCATTTCATATAATGGAAATAATTGTTTTGCAGTTGGATTATATTAAATACTGTAGAAAATGTGAAATGTGAATATGAAGACTGGTAAGCGTTTTTAAAAATCTGGTACTTGGAATACGTTGAACTGTAAAGGGAACTACATTGAATTGTAATCGCATGCAACTGGAATACTGATAGTGACCGTCTATTGAGAGTATATTTAGTAATGGTTAATTAGCGCATTCGCGATAATTTAAAGATTATATTAGTGTAAATAAACGGACTTTTTATTGATTTTATTTTGCAATGTTTATCGCAGCTTGATAATGTTACAGCATTGTTATTGACGGTTCGGTATTGTTTAAATGAAAATAATATTTTACTGAATTTATTGAGTTGTATTGACAATCAATGGTTTAATGAAGCTTATTAGCGTATATTGTCTGAAGAAGTTTATTGTTCGTTTTAACTTAAGAACGAATAAGGAATAAAAATTTCTTTATTCATACCGAAACCTTCGAAAAGCTTTCTTGATTCCTTTTGTAACAGGAACGCCCTTGTACGCTATAGTCGTTAGGAATCGCATGCCTTACAGTCTTTATAGTTAAAAATAAAAGTTCCGTATTTTGTTTTTTTTTTCGGCTTCGATTTAAATTGAGCCCAATAGAAAACAGATTGGATTTATTAAATCGATTCAGATTTTAATATTAATCTTATGAAATCATAATATAGAAAGGAAATATTTAAATTGTGAAAATGATTTAACTTGAGGTTGATATTTAACATTAAATTGGATCACTCAATAGTTTGATTCTTGTTTATTTAATATTAAATTGAATTGAAATATGTGGAATCATTAATCAATCAGTTATGGGGATCGGGAATCCAATAATGATTTAAGTACATATACATTTTTGTTATTCCTTATTCCGTATGATTTTAAAAGATCTAGTTATATTTATAACACTACAGTGTGCTGTAAAGTGGAAACGATATGAATAGAATAGGTAAATCCTTTTGATACCATGAAGTGTTTTAATGGTTCAAATGAAAGGTAAATTATATATTGAAAACATACCTCCTGATTAATGACGGTGTTAATACAACATGATCATGGGGTATTCTAACATTTAAGAGAAGATATTCATTTTAAAATTTATTGGTTTCACTTGTTAGCCATCATAAACTGTGAAATTGAAATGATTTCATACTATTAAAATGTGTTATTCTGATTTTTTTCCATCAATATTATTATAATTGCGATTAAAGAATATAAAAGTTTAATATCTGATTCTAGTTAAATTGCATTTCATGTTTATCAAAATTGAAATGAATACGAGAATGAATGTTTTAATAATAAAGGATTTAACTGTATGGTTGAGGGTTTTCTTTTAACACCATAGAAATTTTATGAAGAAATAAATGAAACATAATAAGTTGTTGCGATTTACTTCATTTGAATATAAATTTTAATCAATTGTTTAAGAATTACATTACATTTATGATAAACAAATAATGGTTAGTATTACCTTTGTTTCGATGTGTGTGATTGTATGTATGAAACAAACGTAATTGAAAGGGGAAATGAGAGATTTGTTTTGTTATTTAATTAATTGAATTTGAAATTTGAGTGTTTAAATTGTGTGGTGTTTCAATAAACCATATAATTAACGTAACAACAAGATATAAAATTAAATAAAATGAAATTGTCGGTATTATAGCGTTTTGATATGAGATGGGTTCAGCATTTACCCGAGGGGCTTAATTTAAAGAGGAAAATTAGAATGGAATCCTAATTGCATAGATGAATACTTTGATTTGGTTGATTGATCAGTACAGTGAAATGGTTAAATTACATTGAACTTAAATGATTCGTAATGGAATAGAAACGTGATAGAATTCCTTAGACGTTACGAATTAAATCGGGACAAATTCTTTAGGGGATTTAAAGAGAAACTTATTAAAGCCCACTTATTTCGTTGACCTATATTATTTCGATTGTTACCTTTTATTTGGATTAATTTCTTCTATTCTATCATGTCATAAATGGTTATGGTCTATAAATTCTTGTATTAATTTTAAAATTATGGTGCATACATCCTTTTCATTAAATTCATTTAATTCGATATAAGCGTACTAAAATAAAATGAAATTAATAGTTATCACCTGTAACCAGTAATGGATTGTTATATTATCTGGTTGAATTTTCTAATACCATGAACTATTTTTTAAGAGACTGCTTGCTTATTAAATCGCATTTTATCTAGTTAAGAAGCATTAGAGGTTTTTTAGTTTCTAATATTTAATATGGATGAGGGAAGAGAAGAAGATTTCATGCAACATTTATGTTTCTAATCATCTTGTGTAGATAAAAAAAAATTCATTTGAAAGATTAATGCATTTAATGTTAAAGGTTCTTTTAAATGCATTTGCTCATTATGTCATTGGATTTCTACATTTATGTTTTGGGGAAAGATTCACTATAGAATAATATTAAATTTTTTGAGCTATACAGTTTATAAAGAAAAAAAAAAGATTCCATTTTTATTTAAAGAAGAAAATGTAAAAATCTAATTTGAAGGTTATGGATTGATGAAACCGTTTTCTTAATACAGTTTAAGTGAGTATTCTCTAAGTATAGAAGGTATGTGACCAATAACAAGGGTATTTTCTTGTAATTTGATGGTTATTTGTACACATTTATCTTAATTTATAAAAAAATAATAATAAGAGACTATAAAATTAAGTTGTGCGATAAGAATAATACAAGAAAGATTTATCTTAAATAAAAGAATAGTTTGAGTTTTTGGCTGTTCCAATGGTTTTAGTTCAAAGACAGACAGGACGGGCAATATATAGGTAACACATTTAGGTGTGCCATTAACTTGTTCCAAATCAACAATAAGGATTGTTTACTTATTGTATTCATCTTTTGTATTTATTCATTCTTTTATGATTAAAGCTTGAGATTTTATTGTCATCATTTGGTTGAATTTTTTAAACCAAATATGCGCGTGTTATGTCGCTATGTTTAACCGAATCAAATGTTTTTTTTAATGTTAACAATGTAGTAAAATGGATTGAATCGAATCGATGGAATGCAATAAAACATAAGATTTAAGAGAAAAAAAACTCATCATTTTGTAATTTAATTTTCTTAAAATGGGATTGGATATTAATGGCATGGGTATGTATCGATTTTATGATAGAAGTCTTGTTAATTGTCGTTTTGTTTTATAATAACTTTCACTTCAAGTATAGAAAATTCCAATCATGAATAGGAATATGCTTTGCTGCTATTTTAATTATAAGTTTTTCTTAATAGTTACTTGTTGCATCAATTCATAAATGCATTCATAGTTAAGATGTGGTGAAGGTGTTGTTTCTATGTACACAGTGGGGAGTATGTGACAAATCTATCAAAAAACTTTGTGTATGATTGAAATGATAAGTGACATGAGTACATTTCATCTAAACATTGTAGTTTAATGGGTTCAACATTTATTTTTATCTTTTAACGAAACATATTCGAAGTCATTGTTGTTGTATTTTCTGTGGAAAATCTGATCAAATTACATGAAAATAAAGTAAAACATTTAATTGAAATTAAGACGATAATTTATGCATTTGCGCCCACAATAAATAAATTCAATGAGTATCAAGTCAAAATTGAATATGACTTGTTATTGATAACTCTGAAGAAAACAATAATTTTTACATAAATTTCTTATTTATTTTCGGTGGTGGTGTTTTTTTTTTCCAAAATTTTATGGATTTAAAATGAACTGTATAATGCGATCGGTGTTGTTTTATATAAAATAAAAACTGTGAATAGAAACGATTTTAATTGATCGGTAGTTTTATTAGTAATAAAAATATTTTCCAACTGAAATTATTTTATTCATTTTCACATAAAAGAAGATAGTGAATCTGTTATTGTTACTTAGTTTTTATAGTTGACTTTGAATGGAAATTCTTATTAATTTTATTTGGTGGACATTTATTGATCGTAAATGATTCAACAGAAGATGATTTTTAATTAATATTTTCATTCGTATTTAAATACTTCAAATTGAGGATAATCAAATGCGGTTTATTGTTAAAAATATAAAAATTAATGTGAATCAGATGGATGTTATACAAATTGATTATTTTTATGTTATACAGGAAATCGATAGTGTAGGAAGGTTGAAAAGATCACCGAAAGTAGTCAGTCTGTCTGGGTGTTTTATTCCATGGAATTATGATTCAATCTTTGTATGCTGAACATGACAATTCAAAATTTTAATAGTTGAGTTGCGATTTTTTTAATTCAGTTGATTTGAATTGAATATAGCATCACTGTTAGGCGTGAAATCATAAACGATAAAATACATTGATTTGTTATTGTCGCAATTCATGACTTTATGAACTTTATGCTTTCAAATTCTATTTAAATTGAATGTGTACTCAAGTTATATATGAATTTATATGGTAAAACATTGAATACGATCATATTGAATTACCCTTAAGGCGGTGAAATTGAATAATACCAAGTTTGTGTTGTCTCCTGGTTAAATCGGAATTGTTTTAATGATTATTACATGATACCTTTAGATAGTTTTACCTGTTAATTTATTTTGATTTGTTAATAAACTAGCTTGAGTGCAAGGGATCTCTTATGTGGTGGCCAAACCAGTGTGCACAATAAATAACACTTTTTGATGAAAATTTATTTAATTTATTATTTTGTTAGAAGAAACACAGCTTTTTTTTCGAATTTATAATACACGCAAGACATAAAATGAAATTAGCGGCTTAATAATCAATTTGAAATAATAATCATTAGATCGATATGGAATCCATTAAAACAAATACAAAACATATTTTGTTACAATTTTCTTTTAAATGCAAAAAAAAAAAGTAATGCAATTTGTAATTATTTTGATTAACCGCTATAGCATTCGCTATTGAATGGAATTTCTAGTCTCTTTCCAATAAGCATTTCTTTTTTTTTTTGGTGGTTTTTATCGATTGTACTGTTGAATAAAAATATAGCATATCATTACCAGTTTATGTGTATGAGATATTAACTCAATTTCTCTGTATGGTAAATTGTTATGCGTTTTGTGCCAAAGGTGATTAAATTGAAATGTGGTTGACAGTAAAGTTAATGTAAAAAGTAAAAACCATTGATGATAAAATTTGTTTTTACTGTTTTTCGTTACTCTAGTTGGATTTTTATGCCAAAATCTGGTTGAGAAAGAAAAATACGATAAACTTACCGATGAGTTTAATGAAAGTGGTAACACTTATTTGGAATCAATACTGTTTTTATTGGGCCCGATTGAATTAACTTACAGTAGCATAATTATGTCTCATTATCGGAATGATAATATTTAACTGTATTTCTGGTTAAGAAAAAAATATAAATTGATATGATTAACCAAAAACCGGTACAAGTTGTAATCAAATCAATGAGACTTGGTGAGACGTTTAAATCAATTATCATCTGATGATAATTGAGCTTAGAGATCTCATCAATTTACCACATTTCACGTTCATTTTATTCATATTTGGTGTAGCGAATTGAGACATCTTAGACAATTCGTGTGAATATTTAAATCATCTGATGATATTGCTGTTTTTTTTTTCTTTTTTCTACATTTAAAACTTTATGAAAGATGGATTTTCTCTTTGTAACTAATCATTTATTTCTTTCATTGAAAATGTTGAAATGCATGAGTAATTATACGATAAGTTAATGGAAATGAACAGAAATAAAAATTGATTAATAATATTTCTGTTATGTATCTTTTACTATTTGTGTTTTATGGCGTTATGTGTTAGCAACAATAACGAGTTTTTTTTTTTCTTTTAATTTTATATTTTGGGTGTTAGTAGTTAACATTTAATTAAATGGTATTTTGCTGTAGGCAATCAGGCCTATCTTAATGTCTATGCAAGATGAAACGGATTGATAAAATTGGTGGTTTAGAAACAAATGAGCGTAACTCAAAGTGACAGTGTAACTTTAATAAGATCGTATGTTATATACAATTGTTATGATAATACACTTTTTATGTAATTAATTAGTAAGGTAATGAAAATGATATTCTTTTAAAATAGTAATCAGGATAGCATCCTATCTGTACAATTTTTGGATAAGAACATTGGGCAATTGCTCTATCACCTGCTAGAATATTTTAATGTGATCGTATAAACTGTTACGATCTATTGTTTCTAAGTCGATGAAATATGGTTCTCTTGATTGATTTTTCGTTCTTTTTTATTATTGAATATGAATTTCGTTGTTTTTTTTTCTTCAGAAAGGATGGTGTAAATCATTTGATTAATAGCGTCTAATTGACTATTACATTTTCTATGTATTTTTATACATTTAATGTATAATTATCCAATTTACTAATAATTCGTTTTGAGGGTAATAGTTTCAGTTAATTGAATCACTGTTTAGTGAAAACAACAATAAATTTTAATTAAATAATTGACTGTCTATTTGGTGTTAATCATAATGATTTTCTTTATGGTCGATTGACACCGCTTAATTATGATTGGCCATGAAAATATAGTGAATTAAATGAAATATAATTCTATTACGGTTCAATTAAATTAAGATTTTAATTATTTTTTATAAGAAAAACTCATTCCATTCACCATTGATTTTCTTTATTTAAATCAAAAGCTCATTGGTTACCAATTGAATATGTCATTTAAAATTTTCAATGAATAATATCGTTATTTTGTAAATAATTAACTAAAACATATTTTTGGTTCTGGTTGGAAAATGATTTGGTAAGGTTATGAAGTTGATACCATATTTTTTTAACACAACTGGTTTTCTGGATTGTTGTAATATTATAACATTACATTTGTTTGACAATGCCATTGATGAAACTTCAGTACAATGTTACATTAGGATAGACATGTGGAATTGCGTATATGTAAAATAACAAATAGCAACACTCGACACTCAAAGTACCGTCATGTAAAGAAACATAAAATATTTTTATTTTTTTTTTTTTGCTGAATAACTAGAAACATAATAAAGGTATGGTAGAAAAATGTAATTACACCTGGACTTATGATATGAACTTAAGTAATATGAATTGTTATCAAAATACAACACGTCAGACTACCTTACGATTGTGTTAATTTAGTGAAAAAGGGAGACGCGGTTTTTGTTTTCCAATTTATATTCAAATTTCTAATGTCGTCAATTTACTGTATATTTTACCCTTATCCTCACTAATAATGTAAATTTATCATAGAAATTCAATTAAAAGGGAAACGGTTTGCGGTCAAATTGAAATTATATTTCACGTATTATTATCTGGTAACAGGTTGAATAATGATTCCAGTGATCCTGGACTAGGTCAGGTAAAAAACCTGCTGCTGCTGTTTTATATTATATTCCAATTATGTTGGTAGTTGTATAGATCGGTCTGGCGCATTTAAATTTACCATACGATCAGAGGCAGAGCAGCCACAAGACTAATGTTCAACAACAACAACATAATTCCGTGATCGGTTGTTGTCGTCGTTGTTGGTTTGGCTACACAATTCAAATTTGTGCTAACCCAAGCAGTATTCCCGTCTTGTAAAATTCCATTAGTCTCCATTCGATAGTGAAGGTCTCAAGTAGCAAGACGTGTATATATTCTGTTGTTTGGATACAGGATCTCTTTCGATTCAACATCATCAACTTCTCTAGTTTTCAAAAAGACTTGTTGTAGTGTTTTATAACCGTTTTTTTTTATTATTATTCGGTTTTCTGTTAAGAAATTCGTTGGTAACGTTGCAAAGTCAGCATCAGTTTTTGTTTTTTTTTGGAATAAAAAAAGATAAACAAAATTTGAAGATTCATTGAAAACATTTTTAAATAAATTTTGTATTGTGTGTCTGGTTAACAAGACAAAAATCTAACGGATTTTATGGTGATAATCTTGACGAGTGAAAATAAATTAAAGTTTCAAATGTAATAATTTATAGCCAAAAAAAGACAGATAGGCTAACAAGAGGAATTAGATTAAAGTGCAGTGTGGGTGCATCTTTATATTGATAATATACGTCACGTTAAAGTGGATCGAAACATTTTTCTTTTGGAACGAAATTCGACTCTCTTGGTTTTACAATTGTAGATACAAAATGGATTTTGTATAATTATTGTTGGCCCGGATGAGTTAAGATTAGGAAAACTATTGTATGTGTGGGATCCAAGTGCCGTTTTGACAAGACACATTTTCGAAATTATATGTTTAAGTATAATATCGTGTAAAATGTACAATTGATGAGCCACATACAAAAAAGAACATAGTTTTTCCCCAAAAAGTAAAAAAAGCGCGCGCGCTTAAAATATTCTATTTGTTTTACATAAATTGAATGCCAAGTTAAGATTAATATTGGAGTGGTTTCTTTAAAATCAATTTCCATCTTTATATGTGGATTAACAGTTTGGAACAGTGTAATGTCATTTAATGCTTTTTTCGGAGCGAAAGAGACGAAAATAATAAAAAAAAAATAAACTTTCACATTAATATTGGATTAAAACATACCGCGGGTGATTGAAGAAAAAATAAAATAAAATTCATACAAAATCCATAGTATTTGGATGATGTTATATGTAGTGTTGTTTTATTTCAACATCATTGAATATAAAACATTAACAAGATTTTCATATTGAATATAATTATCGACACTAAATTACCGGCTGACTTGTATTCATAAAAAAATTTTAAGTCACAGTCCAAGTTCAACTATTGTGGAATACAGTTTCTTAAAATTTGTACAACGATCACTGATTTTAATTCAAATAAAATGATGTTTTTTGCAAACTTTTTGTCGTATTTGAATCAAAGGTTTTTTTAGATTTTAAGTGTGTAATTAAGTAGAATATACAAGATCAATACCTTAATTGATCAATGAGAATATAATTGGCTTATTTGGTGGTATAATATAAAAATGAAATCAAGAAAACCAAACATTGAATTAAAGTGAAATTTATAATTTTTCTTTCCGTTTTAAAGTTAAGAAAAACATAAAAAATTAAATTAAATTGTGTACCTACAAAGGAAAATACTGTGCCGTTTAATTTTTTTTTTCTCTTGATTGGTGAAAGATAAAACAAATAATATAAATGAATGAATCTCTTAGTTTCACTGATGTAAGATGAGATACAATTAAAATCAAAGTGGTCATATTAAATGAACTCTACATGTTGTTTGGTGAATTTTTCGAATTTTATTTTTTATTTTATGGTCAAAAAGAGATGAATAATTTCGCATAACATCATTGTATGATTTGTAATTTCACTTTTTATTAAAAGAAACTGTGAAACAGTGAAGGCGAGACACGAGAAAAACTAAGAAAATAAAATTCACCTTACGCGGAATGCTTTTAATTTTATTTTCTGTGTATTTTATATTTTACATGTGAATGACTTATGTGGGACAAAGTTTTTGTGATATTTTATTTATTCGTATTGAATTAAACCGCAAGCACCTGAGGCCTTAAAAACACATCTTATTGATATTCAATTTTATTTTTATAAGAAACTAGCTACTATACCAACTGGTTATAATGTACTTAGTTCAGGTAATTTTCCTTTATATTTTATTATTATTATTTTAAATTCTACAGTGTTGTTTCTGTTTTTTGTGTGAGGCTATTTTAACGATCTTTTCTCTCTATTATAATGAAGGGTTTGGTTAAAGAACGAATTGGTGAAGACATCGATGGTTTATAGTTAATATGTCTGTCATTAATGTTGCCCAGTTCAATTGAATAGTTTTTATTTTTGTTGGTGTAATAAAATATCACCAAGTTGTCTATAAAACATTGATATTTTTAGATGTCATTTGATTATATGAAACAGATAGTTTAGTGGGGCTTTGCTATGTTATATTGGTTGATTGGATTATCATGGGAAATCTTATGAGTTTCTTTGAAAATTTTTATAAGAAAATATGAATGTGTATTTAAAAGAAACACAACAACATCAATGATTGGCCTTCGATTTGGGTCAATTATTAAATTACTATCGATTTTTATTTCCATTCAAATTTGATCTTGAGCCTATAGTTGATCATGTTATAGTATTATACATGAATGTATAACTCATTATGCTGACTACTTTTTGCCAATGGGCAAAAATAAGAAACCTTAAGTAATACGGTAATATGTTATGGTAATACATTAGATTTATATTCCAATATATTCACATTGTGATGTGTGTCGCTTAATGAGATTCAATTGATTATCTATTCCGAAATGTGTTGTTGTACTGTGAATTCTGAAAAAAAAATAAAATAAATACATCCTTTCTCTTTTATATGCCACTATATTTGTACTGAATCATTGGTTTTATACACAGTACCATTTTTAAATGAGAAAATATATAGCAGATAATAGTAATTGTGTAATTATTTCATAAAAATGATCGGTATTCATGTAAATATAATTGTTCACAACAGATTAAAGATTGAAAATATAACGTCTGTAAGAAAATGTAAACCATTTAGGCTACTTGAAATTGCAGAAAAATTCACTAAGAAAAGATTCCACATTTTGTAGTAATAATTTCGTCAGTTGTGTAAATGTCTTGGGTTATCAATAGGATTAACTGAGTTATATCAAAATGTTTGATATTACTATGGCATAATGATTCAAATTTTTTACGTTTTTTTGTTATTTAAACATTTCATAAATAACCCACCTGAAGCACTTGGAATTCAAATACAAAAAAGTAAAAACCAAAATATATTGAGAAGAGACCCTTTTGAAAAGGAACGAATAAATAATAGTGAATCGTCGTACATTTGAAATAATAATTATAGAAGAAATGTTTCGTTATAACGTATAAAATAGATTGTTATAAACATTGTAGAATTGAATAGTTTATTAGATGGAAACTCTTTATATTCACATCTGTTGTTGTTGTGTGATACCAATGGGCTGTTCAGATAAAATGAAGAAAAAAAAATTTTTCCTGGTGTTTACCTGCAGCATATAAAGTGGTTCAAAGATGATAAATCCATAGATTCATCTATACACCTTAGGCGTAGTTTTTTGAATTTTTTGTAAATTAGATGAGTGTTACGTTCATGTTGTTAAGTTTTATGGGTTTTGTCTCGATAATGAAAATGAAATATACAAAAAGCAACAACAACAACTTAAATTGGTGTCTGACCTGAAGTTTTTCAATTTTATAACACGAAAAGATCGATAAAAATACTAAATTTCTGCTAAAGATAAGTTTATGTTATTGTGCCACTAAAATATGTGTAATATGAAATAACTAAAAAAAAAAATGAGAAATCATTAGAACATCAATCATATGAGATGGTAATATTTATCGGTTAAACATTGTTAACATTTATATTTAATGTTTTCTTTATAGTTAAAGGGAAATATAAATACGATATATTCAAGTTAATTACGCAATGACACGTCAATATTATATGGCTAATTGTATATTTAAATCAATCATTCAAGGTGGGTTTTACCGACCAATCATATTTGATTATTACCAACGTGAGTTTATTTGTCCCTAAAGCGTCGTGATTAAGTAAAAAAAAAAAAACAAATTCCTCACTATATGAACACTTGACGGTGTGTTTTGAGGTGAAATAACAAAATTAAGAAAACCTGCATTACATTTTTTCTCTATAAATTTGTGGTTTTGTTTTTTTTTTCTGTTTCGTGTAAAAATCCATTTGACCTTTTTTGTATATTTTATTCTGTGGCGAAAATAAAACTGAAAACGATATTGCATTGAAATTGCAATTCTCATAAATAAATTTGAATTGTTCAGATGTTTTTCCACCTGTATTTTTTTAAATGAATAGTGTTTGGCTGGATACGATGTTATGAAACGAACTGGTTCGTATGGTATGTAATTATTACCGAATTGGTTATGATGTTTCTCTGAATATAACAAATGTGTGCCAATTAGTCAAGTGATCGTTTTGAATAGTTTATGAATTTAAATGGGTTAGGTGATACCTGAATGAGGTGATACTAAAACGGTAACGTTTTTTTTTTATTATTATTAGAATAATTAAAATCACTTGCTAATTGATAGTGTGAAGCCAATAAACAAAAATTAATAAATTAAAATATAGACGAATGGAGTGATATAATCAAGTTTTATGGTGACGCCAAACGAAGGAAGTGAACCGTCTGACAGCGCAATTGATACCTTTCGATTCAAATGGAAAACCAGAATTGTTCCATCAACTTCGATGATAGACACGTTTTATGTTTCTTTTTTTTATTTTTATTTTTATTTTTGTATGACGAAGTTCTTGACAGAGATTCTTGTGAAATGATAAACAATCAATCTTATTTATCTATTCTTTCACTTGATCGCATACAAAATGGGCTTATTGTGTCCCTATTCTTAAAGACGTTGTAACAGAGATATTTTATTTTCTTTGAACGGAAAATTTGCACCTTTCTACAATCCGAAATTAGTCATCACTAGGATATTTTTATTTTCATTTATTTAGAAATTATTCCTTTCTGTTTTATTTGAATATTAAACAGTTGTAGGTGTTGCAAAAATCAATTCAATGTACAAATAAAAATATAAACAATTCCGCAAACAAAAGCTCATGAAGTAATTGAAAGTAACAAAATAAAATCAAATCAAATCATATAATTTTTTATGTTTCGCTCATTATTAATAATTTTTTTTTACTTTTTAAATTCAATTGGAGTTTGTCTAGACTGAAAGTCTTTTCTTCAATTCAGCACGTTTTATATGAAATTGTTATTTCATTATTTGAAAACTTTAAAAACAAAAAAATTAAAATAATTATTTCTCTGCAACGTAATAAGAAAAATCAATTAAGAATTTACTAATACAAACCAATGGTATTAATAGCCACCATTTGAAATAAAGTTACAGAAGCACTTATTATGATATCCGTATCAGTGAATTTATTGTTCATATCAATTCTCCTACAATAAACTTCGATCGTTTCTTAATTATAATTGATTTTGACTAAGAAATTGGTGGCAATCAATTTAATATTTTCTTTTGTAGATGAAAAAAGTGAAGAGATGAAATGCCTTAGAGGTGCTACATAGTTACCATTGCTATCCAATAATAAAATGTTTTTCTATATAAATTGTTAAACGAATAATTTCACGTTGAATTAATCTGATAATTATGGTGAACACTAAAAAGATATTAATAATTATGTTATGTTATGCCTTCAATTGGGCGCTTCGTGATACTATGCGGTCTTTCTTGTTATGGCTGTTAACAGAAAACATCGATAACTAAACACTCTTCCTTTATATGTGAGAAGACTGGAACTATTTTGTTCATACATGATGGGGGGAAATAAAATCTCATGAAGAGATATGAGCGCAATTGAGGTTCTACATAGTTTTCTGTTTTCTTTCGTTTCGATTTAAATATTCTTTTTTGCTTTTAATTTTTTTAGTTTTTCAAAATATCATAAACATTAATTTTAATTCAACGCATTGAACTCGGTATCTGTAGAAAATATTAAATTTACTCTATTACATATGTGGAATAATTTGTATGAAGTAATTTGGAGACGTCTAATTTAAAACTCATGTTATTACATTGGTATTTTTTGGGCGTACGTGAATAGAAATAAACTAGACGACGACCTCCTTAGCGTATAACATTTACAATAGGTTTTTTTTTTATTTTTTTAAAGAAAAATTACAAATCGCTTGTTGTTAAAGCAAAACATTAAGTATGTACATATATCAGCTTAACCCCATAGTTGTTCATAAATTTTATTTTTATTATTTAAAAGAAAAAAATTATATCAGTCCAATAGAGTTTTCAATTACTTTGGCTTAAGTCTTTATTAATTATCGTGTTGTTTATGCCATATAAAAACATGGTGGTCGCAAACAAAAGTAATTTGATTTAGTTTAAAATATTATTTATTATGCAATTTGGTTTCTGTTTTGATGTTGTTGAATATTGATTGAAAAACATTGTTAAAGGTGAAAAAAAGTTTTTTTTTTGTTTGATAATTAAATTTCATATCTGATAAGGAGAAAATTACAAAAAAAAGAGACTTAAGTTAATCCATAAAATAAGATATAAAAGCACTGACCGTTATATTAGCTCCTGGGAATTTAAATGATTGCAATACAGTGACAATGCATCTCTTAATTCTTTTATTAACGAAAGAAATTTTCTCTGTTTCTTTATGATTTACAGAAGAAAATAACAAAGAAAAAATCATCGTTAAACAACAAGACAACTAGAAAACACTGTTGAATTGAGATGAATGACATTCATTTTTCTTTTGCGTATTTCATTGAGATTCATTGCCAACTAAAGTATTCATAGTTGAATATAAATTGTTTGTTGGCTTTAAGACCTTAAATTAGTAGCACAAGTGTATCATGACCTGCTGTTACTATTTGCTGTTAAGAAAATTGATGCTATGAGAGTGTTATCAAGAAATGTACGTAAATAAAATAGAAAGCATTTTATGTTTTATAGGATGAATGAACTCCCTAGTATCCCCCCAAAACAGTAGTAATTTGTCTTTCATTGTATTTGATTATACAGAGTGTTTTTGTTGTTCTTAAATGATATAGTTGTTCAATTTATAGTGATTACATGCTTATCGGTGGTCAAACATAAAGAGAAAATGATACATTGAAATTTTTGGTAAATGTTAAACTAATTACATTTTCGGATTTATGGACAATGTACCGCTAGTTATTAATTATCTTCACAGACATATCTAGTTGATGTCTGCTCTTGTCTATTTGTTGTTGGTTACACAAACAAAAATTAGTTGTAACCATATCATTGTTTTTCTAATTTCACGGATTAAGATGTACATGAAGTGAGTTGTAACTGTGACAATGTGGCCACACCAAAGGTGATACCGAATATTTGGAAAGAAAAAGAATGTCAATTAGCATAACCAATGATTTTCAATGGTTTTTTAACCGGTGAGTGTGTGTCGTCTGTGGAACATAAATTTGATGCTATTGCATTTTACGTGTCTTCCTTTCTAATGATAATTTTGTTAAGAAGAAAAGTGGAAATGAGAAAAAATATCAAATTACAATTGAATAATATTAGTTTTCTATGTGAGGAATTATGCTGAGGATGGAACGTCAACCAGTGGTGATTGTCTGGTATATTTGAAATCCATCTTATAAAACGTTTGTTTAAAATGCCATGAAATTTATAATTCTTTTATCGATAATGGGAATATAATGAGATAGATAACACAAAACCCTTTTAACGCCTTGATTTGAATGTATCTAATAAAATTTTTTAAAATGTGAATGAAATTATAAATGATTTGTATTCGTTAACGATTGAATATTCAATTTAAATTTTTTAAGATTCTCTGCTGAGAGTTTGAAATGAACTAAATATCATGCTGATAATGATCGTTAATAAAATGTATAAAATGGAATCACATTAACAATTATAATTAAATTTGATATGGATTTACCTGACCATAGTGGATAAACGTAATTGTATTTTTGTCTAATTTGGGTTTATTTAAAATTAAAAAGGTAGGCACAATCACGCACTATTTTATAAATATTAGTTTTTTGATTATAATTTTAGTGGGAAGTCACGAAATTGAGGTATTGCATGTTTGAAAAGGTAACAGAAATTGAAAAAATAAAAATTAATTTTAAATCAAACAAATTTGTGATTTTAGTTATTTTCAATGAGTCTTATTTGTCCATACCATATTTATGATTAAAGGCATTTTTAAATGAAACTTTAGAATTTTTCATCTATCAATTTGATACTTTAGATTCTCCATAATGTTTTTATGTTTAATCGTTATAATCTTAATTGGATTTCTGCAAACAATAATTGTGTTATTAAGAAAATTGATTAAAAATGCATAGATTCTGAGTATAAAAAGTTCAATGTTCAAGAAGATAACGGAGTTTTTATGCCAAATTTATTACCAAATCCACCTGTATAATCATATGAATAGCATAATTCAATCATCTTAATCATTTGTACTTTCATTATTTCCTAATCGTTTTGATACAGCAGCTGTATGTACCAACTGAATTGCTTAGATTTATCCGTTGAATATTAAATGCGATAAAATTTATTCATTTCAATTCACAACTAATTTCTGTACAAAAGGAAAAAGAAAAGAAATAATAGTTAGTAGCGGTCGAATGTTTATAATGTTGCATAATGTTAATTTTATTTTATTTCTTTCGTTATAAGTTGAGATGCTGGAAACAACAATACTTGAATTGATAGAGTAACTTTATGCGAATAGTTTTTGCTGTTTTTTACAATTCCTCGTGATTTTTTTTTATTTTTTGTTGCATTCCATTTCATACAAATGTATGGTTACATAATAAAACAAATGCAAAATAAAATGAATATTTGCGCACATTTTATTAGTTAGTACTAAAGAATTTTTATGGTGGACGTGTTGTTTCTGTATTTTATTTGATAATAATAACACTTAAGATTTTTTTTTTATTTTTGTTGGCAAAAACGTTTAGCTTAATCTTTAATTTATTTAAAATGTCTTTAATTAAAAATAAACGTAAACGTTTGTTGGGAGGAGAGAATATTTTTATTTTATTGTAGAAAGGCCATTCAGTTTGTTTATGACTTAAGTGAAGGAAATTGTAAAATTATTTACAAAACTATGAATGAAACTGGAAATATTTATTTGATTTATCTAATGACACTGAACCATTCATGTGCTAATTGCTGTGAATCAGGTGTGATAATATTCACATTTTTATTTTCATCGTTTTCTTATTAATAAAAGATGAAAATGATAAAAAATTTTAACGGTTGACCATCAAATAAATTATATGAATTGTATAGTTGGTGATTTAATTATTTTTGGAAAGTATAAATGGTCAAATCTACAATGTATAGAATTTTTATTTTTACCGCATTGAATCTAATTGAACGGTTTTATAGTGAATGTTTGTTTATTACAAATAGTTAAGATTCGATCAAAATGTAAAGAAGTCCTTTATTCAATTGAAGCTTAGACGAAGTAATAATACGTTTGTTGATTTTAAATTACATGAAATTAGACATTAGGTATTTTGAGTAGAATTATTTCTTATTTTCTGGTTAAGAAAATACAGTGGAAAACTTTTATATTCATACAGATTTGCTTGATATTATTTAGTATTCTGAATTGCATGAATGTCATTGAGATATAGAGTACACATCATAGGTATTAAAATTAAATGTATAGTAACATAAAATTATGATCAAACAATTAGATATATTCACATTGAATATTTTACATTTTGCCATCAAACATTGGAACATGGGCATTTAATGTTAAGAAAAAAATAAAGATTTTGTTTTATTATTGTGCTGTAATAATAAGCAAGTAAGAAAAAAAAAATAAAAAAAAAATCTTTTGTTGAATTCTTGTATTTAGGGGGGAACTCCTACTTTTTTTATATATTTTGCCCATTTCAATGGCAGTTAAAATCATAAATGGCAATTACATATGGAAACTGGCATGTGTACCAATCGGTTTTTATTGTTAGCACTTAATGCCATAAGAAAATTGACGTTATATTGATATTGTTCAATGTGTTTTACCACAATCTGACTGTATTAATTAAAATGGTAATCTCAATTATATGTATTTCAAGTACAGACTCATCTGGGTGTATTTAAATATGATCAATTTATTTTCCGTTCCAAATAAGTTATTCTTGAGAATTACCATTTTAATTTTTTTCTTGTTTAACTGTGATGTATTTTGAAATTATTTTGAATTGGTTACAAATAACTCATTCAACGGTGTAACAATACGTGAAATATAAAAAAAAATATGTTGTAAGACCCCATTGACGCCAAAACCAAATAATAGATAAACTATTCTAATGGAAACAAAAATATTTTGTATGTAAAAACAAAAAAAAAAATCGAAATATTCTGCCATTGATGAGTCAATATTGCTTCCTGGTTGTAGTTGTTCTATGTCGCTCAGCGGGCAGATGAGTCAACTGTTGATGGCTGGTAAGACAGAGGATTGTCTCAGGAAGACACGATACAGAGTGTATATTTATTGTAGTTATTTAAGTAAATATAAAGGTACGGAAATCAATGAAGGAATAAAAAACAAAGGGGACAATTTTTTGACAAGGGAATTATTAACTGGGAATGGTTTGGTCAAACAAAGGAGAGTAAAGTATTTAAACAAAGTTATTGGATATTCAGAAAAAAAAAACTGCATTCGAATTCCAACGGTAAAATTTGTAGGAAATTACCGATAAGTTGGGACAAATATAAAAACAAATATTCAATGATTATAATAAATCTGAACCATAAAAGATACCAGTGGATTTACTGTGTATAATGTGATTTTGTCTGCGTGCATTATAACGATAAATGGATTATGCAAAAAAACAAATAAAATAATATTTATGATGGTGGGTGATATTAATAACAATTTACCACCACATAAATCAAATATATTTGAATATAATGAGATACGGTAGCCAATTGAATATTATATAGTTCACCTACTTACATAAATATTTGTATATTTATCTCATTAATATAAAAATAAAAATTGCAAGAAAATTTTCTATGTATGAACATGATGAGATGACAAATCATTGCCACCTACACAAGACTTGGAATAATGAATGTTAGATGAATGTGATTCATACGTATGGCAAAGAAAATTTTTAATGAGTAAAAGGCATCTATTCTGATGGCAAAACACAAAGGCAATCATTGATTTGACCACCCGTTATACGAATAATTGTGTGTTTTGTTAATCGCGACGAGATTGGCTAAACTTATAATTGTTTTTTCATACTTAAAATTAAAAGTTCTAAACAGAGGAAGAATTAACAATAACAATTTTATTAACGAACAATAAACGTTTTTGTCGATAGTTCGTATTATTTATAAACAAAAAATATAAGAGTGCAACAGAATAGTATCCACAACGTACATCACTCCATGTTTAAATTATAAAATGTTTGCAAAAACTAAAAAAAAAAAATTCAAATTTTAAAAACACCCTAAGTGTAGAGTAATTTTATATACAAATACACTGTTTTAAAAATATATTTTCTTTGTTCAATTTGACACCCATCCCATATATCAATCTAAATCACATTTAGATAGGTGATAAAGAAGGGCTATATAAACACTGTTTTTTAATTAAAAACAGTTATAGGCACTGTTTCGGAGGTAGTTTAAAAATTTATTTTCATGTCTTCTGGAGCCACCCTTAACTTTTGCTCGATGGTACCCAAATTTAATGGTATTCTTGAGGTCCATATGATCACATTAAGTTTGATTACATTTGGCTAACTAGTGTCCCCAATATAATGACACAATCTCATTGCAATATACAATCTACATATTTACAGTGATTACAATATACATCCACAGTGATGTTCAAAAATTATTAATGGGTACTATGAAAATAAAATAAGAATAACGAAGGTGAATCCAATAGATTGATTGAAATTATTAAAAGACGATCTTTTTTCTCAACTGTAAATGGCATAAAATAAAATTAATTGAATTGTGTAAATGTTTCTTTGAATGGTCATATCATTCGATTACATCGGAATGCTGCATATAATTAAAATGTGTTGATTTTGTTATTCATAATGGTAAAGAAAAACCTTGAATGGAATAATAATTGCATTATTTGTTAGTAATATTTAATATGCTGCGCACCCTAAAAATTTATTGTGTTTTTTTTTATATTAGAAAAGAATGTGACAATGATTATCATATCATATTGAAGCATAGAATCGGTTAATGAATAACGATTATTGGTTATATTTTGGAATGTTTTAAAATTAATATACTGAAACGAATTCGATTGTTTTAAATGGTCTTTTCGTTAGTTGAACCACAAAATTCATGTTGGTTGATAATTTTCTTAGTCAATATTAGTTGGTACTAATGAATTTGATTTCGGTTGGTGGTACCGAGCCGTTAAATATTATTTTAAATAAATACTTATGTATTCTACGTGTTTCATGGATTTGAATCGAAACAAAAAAATAAGCATAATGTATTCATCGTTCATAATTAGCAGGTGTATGTTGATCAAAGCACAAAGTTCCGTATAAGTTTTAATTCTCTTTTTGTGTTGTCTATTCTGTGAAAACACCAAACTATATTATTCAGTGAGAATAATAATAATATTTTTCTTAAGGTATTCATGTAAATATTAAGTATTGTTTATATGCAATATTGGAAAGTGAAGAAATTATGAAATAACATTACAATTGCATTTAAAATGAACTGTTATCAATAAATTTGTCTTTAAGTACTTGTGTCAACTGAAACGCAATGGTGAAATGAATGCGTTCCATTACAGAGTTTGTTACAGAGAAAACTAGGTTGGCTATTAAACGGCAAAGAAAGAAATCCCATAAAAATAATGTGCATTATAGAAAAACTGTCAATCCGTGTGTTCTGTTTTTAATGGTGATAAAATCATAACAATTATTTTGGTATTGATATTGTTTAAACATAAACTCATAATATGTATCATATCACTCATATGAATATTTTCAATTCACATGAATTTTTTTTTTATGTAAATATTATAGCAATTGACAGTTTTTTGTTTTGTTATTTTCCGATGGCACATAATTATATGCACTTTCATGGAAATTCATAGCTCGTACGTATAATGTCCTCCCTACCATCATAAATAAATTATATGTTGTGCATTTTGAATAGGAATAATAAACAGAATAGTATCCACAATGTACATTATTCTATGTTAAAGCTATAAAATGTCTGCAAAAATTATAAAATGTAGATATGCTACTTTAAAATATATTTCTTTCTCCAATTTGACACCATTCCAGTATATCAAACCAATCCAAATAAGTGGTAAAGAAGGACTGTATAAACAATATATGAAAATTAAAAAAAAAATTGTAGGAACGGTTTGTTAGATATTTTGAAATTAGCTTTCAAAACTTCTAGAGCTACCCTTAATCTTTGTTCGAGGATTACTAAATTTAACGATTATAATGTATCCCAGATGAACTATCTGTACAAATTTGATTGCATTTAGATGACTGGTGTCCTCAATATAATGTGAAATATCAACGGACACCGAATAATTGACAGGTGTGCCCTTTTTGCTGAAAATGCATTTGTTTCAATGCTAACTGTTTCAAGACATGAACATTCGAAAACATAAAATTTCGAAAAGTCAAACAAAAATCGATTTTTTGGGAGATTACAATATACATCATACATTTATGTAAAAAAAAATACAAATGAAATAATTTACATTAAAATTCTATCGGTGCAATTGAGAAAAAAAAATTGCAAATGCAATGCAGTTTGAACAGAGATAAAACATGACAACAACATAAAAGTTAAGACTTCTTATGTTTGGACGATGACAATGTTGCATCGAATGAATATTTGTCTATAGATGAATTGTGTACAGAATAATAAAGTAGTTTTATGATGTTAGACATCAATTTAAATATTATGTTGATTTAGTTGTTTTCTTTCAATGACGAGTTAGGCAGTTACAGTTTTCTTTTTCTTTATATGACGACAAAATCATATTAAGTGCCATATCAATTACCTAGCGCATCATTGATATGTTGAATGCATTGTTTGTTAATTGCAAACGGTGGAAATTTCTGATTTTTTTTTTCTTTTTTTTTTAAATATAAACATTTCCCATTGAATTGATTGGATTCGAATAGAACTGTATGTGTATAAAGTTTTGTATTAAACATTTATTAAATGTTACCTATTCAATGAATTGTTAACGTCTTTTATTCATACAAACGATAAGATTAGTGAGTGGTACATATGAATATCAAATTTATAATAAAAACATTCTTACTCTTACATACATCAACTTCATCTGATATTAAACAATAGTTAATATGATTATGTAATCTAATAATATTACAACTAGTTCAGTTATATTACGGGGTTTATATTAGAGTGTGAAAGACATTTTATTAAATTTAAATCTTAAAAAATAATAAATTCACATCATTAGGTAACGTAAAAATTTGAATGGATTATAATGTAGCCGTATTTTAGCTGTTAAAAATATAAAATACCTGTTAAATGTTGTGATCTAATTGTTTGTCGGTTAACTGGCTAGTTAAATGTACCTTTAAAATTTTTTCATTTTACTATGTAAAACGTAATAACAAATATTACGATTATGCAATTATGAGAACGTATTCATTTACAGTTAATTCATCTAATAAAATTGTGATGACATGTATAAGACACACATTTTATTCCTCATCACAGCGATTAATTTAATGAGGAAAATAAGAGATATGAAGGCATTAAGAAATCATCTAATTAATAAGATTCTTAAAGGTTTTAAAAAAATCTGTCGATTATTATCATCGAATGTTTAAACACAGCAAATGATTGAAATCAACAATATTGTTTTTGTTATGAATTAAATATATAAAAATTAGTCGATTATGAATAAAAACCGTGCAATCTGATCCATAAATTATGTTTATCGTGTCAGCAATATCTTAACTATTTGAATGAGATCTATACATTTTTTTGTGTGTGATTGCATAAACATTAATGTTTCTGGCTTAGTTAAGCTTTTTTGTATAGAAATCGTGCGAGGTTCCCAATATTCATTTAAACCGGAGTTTGAAACACCTAAAATTAAACTCTAACCCGTACTGCACAATACAGCAGCCGTATAAAGAGGAAAATTAGGTACATAAATCTCTTTAGTATTTTTAGCATAATCATTTATAATTTTACATATAGAATATGTTGATAATTTAATATTATATATCATTTATATGTTGTCGGTGAATTTTATTTAGTTCATGGGCTCATAAAGGTATACCAAATATTGATGGATCGTCTCGTTAGATTCAAGGTTGTATAATGAACGATTTGTTTAAAACTAAAAATTTTGTTTTTCTTTTTATGAGGAATTGTATATCTCTTTAATCATTGTATATTTTGTTCCTAAATACAAAAGTAATTTGACCCCTTGAATGTTTAAATTAGATTAGATATTTTGATTTTAGTTATTTATTTTTACTCTATCGTATTTTGGACCAAACCAAACGGATGCTTTAAAGAGAGTAGCAAAATGAATTTGTTTAATCTTCATCAGATGTGTATTAAACCATAATTAGATCTGGTTAAATATAGAGGACGTGAACTTTCATTAGGTTTATTCTCGCATATTAAAAAAATATTTGTTTTACGTAAAACGATTAATTAAAATCCGGTCGTTTTCCTGCAAAATAAAAAAAAAAAATTTGGAATGAAATAAGAAGAATTTTATTTCAATTGAAATGAATGATTTGCGTTCATTACTGCGTACATAATAAGATCTCTAGAATATTAAAATTACATATTATTTCATGTTGCTGATTATGATTATATTCATTCAACGTTCTTGTAGTAGTATACGAAAGAAACAAAAATAAAAAAAACTGTCTGGTTCAGAGAAGTAATAATAATAATAATAATAGACAAATGGGAACGCTAATGTGACTAGAATATCATTTGTGGATGGCTAATGATAAATATCTAATTCACCTTAACATGTTGATTGCTTAACGTGTGTTTTATTCTAAATCAAATTTAAAGGTTTTCTACGTTCTGGATTTTCACTGTATCAATTTGGTTCCAACACCCTCAACTCATACAAAAGTATAAAATACTTAACGCCCAAATGGAAATGTTCATTTATAATGTCGTTATTTGTTTAGATTATATTTATATAAAAGATTTTAAATAAATGAACGTTTATAGTGTACGATAATACCCAAGTAAATCACCACTAAAAGTAAAGAGTCCCGAATGTGAGAGAGTGAAAATATAAAGAATTCTTTTGAACAAAATATATATTCATATGATTTCTATTTGAATAAAGATATTTCTGTATTTCCACATGTGGACGGGTGTTTGTGCTATATGCGAGCCCACCGATTTCATTTACGGTAGGAGGCACTTTGGTTTTTTTATGTTAAATCTATTTAGTTGAATTTAAAACGATAAACGGAAACAATCGTTTCTTGGTTAGAGCGGAAAAATACAAAAGAGTGAACCAAAACCGAATCAAAAGGAATTTAATTGCACAATAATTGGAATTTTTCTCAATTAAATTCGGTTTTTAATGAATAAAATTTCATGAAAAGTGAATAGTTTTACATTGAAATTCATTGATAAAAGTGCTTTTGACTTACACAGTCAAGTAATTACGTTGACTGGTTGGAATATAATTTAGTGTGTTACGAAAGAATAACAAAGTCAACATGAAATCTATTATCAATTTAATTCTAGTAATAATTTAATTGGAGTCTAAATTACGGTTTATCAGTGTTGTTACATTTAGAACCTTCATTATATGGTTGATAAGAAAAGAAATACATCATTTTAATTGTGTTACTAGTCATTCTATTCAATGAGAATTGAAGTTTTATGAATTTTTGTTGTTGTTTTTTTTTTTGTTAATTTTTCTAAAATCAAATGAAAATAAAAATAAAAGGAAATTGACTTATAGTTAAATGTGTGGTCACGTTATGAGTTATTTTTAAAAGAAAAAAAAAATAGAAAAAAATCAGTGAAAAATTACAGTAGTTTTGATATTTTCTAATTTGCTTGTATCTCTTCGGAAAAATTGCTTTTTGATTGTTTAGTATTTGGGGTACTAAACAGATGGTTTTTTTGAGTGCTTGAATGTGTGTGCAACTGGACATTGGCCAAAACACTGTGGATAAAAACGAAACTAAGTGAATTTCTTTTCACACCAATCGCAAATGAAAATATCCGTGTAGAAAAAAATTTACACGGAAAAGTTGGTTGGAAAACTCATATAAAGGAAACGTAACGAGTGACGTTTAGAATAATATCATTTGCAAGATAGAATAACAGAAAAATATTTCATCGTAAATAAAGTTTTTATTTATTAATTTTTGTTATAAAAACGAAAACGAATTATTCATAAATTCTTTTTGAAATTTCAAAAGCAAGTAAAATTAATCCGAAAGATTCTCGTGTGTGTGTGTGTGATTTAGATGCGGTTGTGATTTTTCATATTTTAAGAGGTTTTGTTTATATTTCAATTACTGTATGTTTTAATTAAGTCACTACTGATGAACTGTGATTTTTCCTAGAAAAATAAAAGTATAGAATTGTTAACATTTTGAATGTTTATCTGTTCATTAGTCACTGCATGAGCATACCTGTACATCATACAAACAAAAAAGAATAATAAAATTCAATCTTAACTAGTCATTTGTTCCTGCTGTGGATTTTTTTTTGTTGAGTTAAATCATTTACTGCTGAGAGATACTTTAGATAAATACATAGAATAACTAATAAAATAAATTATAATAATTTTAAAATTGTGTAAAAATGAGCAGACCACATCGACAATCACGTAGCAATGAAGGTTTTCTTTTATTAGATGTAAGGATATGAGATCTCTTTTACTATTTTACACAGTTTTACTAGATAAACTCATTATTGTTGATAATTAATTGATGTCTGAGGTTAAGTAAATCTTACATTTTTTATTCATCTAATCGCATTAGTTACTTGGTTAAACAAAATAAATGGCACTTTTCTTTACTATCCATTTCTTTTAAAGTGATATGGTTTATTTAATTGTTTCGTTCTATTTTTTACGCCATTTCATATTTAATCTCTATGTGTTCCATTTGACACATCAAATGGGAGTTTTATTTAATCTTAATGGTTTACTCTCTCTCTCTATCTATCTCACTGCATTAGAGATTACAGAATTAACGTTAGCTGCAGCAGCAATGCTAAGCTACAGTATCAAGTGGAAATGTGACTATCAAATGGGAATTTATAAACGAAAGTCTGTTTTAATGAGGAAAAAAATTAATAATCCCAAGAGAAACGCATAATTAAGAATTTTTATTTGGTTCCTTGTCTCTTTGTCAACTCTCTGTTGACCGGGTGATGATCGTGCACAAGGTCAAAGAAAATCAATTTTAACCACGTTATACAACATGTGCGGATAATTATCCGTTTAAATTATAATATAAATTAACCTTGTTGTTAAAGAATAAGAAAATGAAAATCTCCGTTTGTTTTTCTTTTTATGTTAATGCGTATTTTAACGAAAATGAAAATTCTTTGTTTTTTACATAGAAAAATCCCGGCTTTGAATACCGTATATAAACAGTACTTGAACAGTTTATGTGAAAATTTAATAGATTTTCACTAAACCAGACACGTTAAATTTCGTTTTCGTTTCACTGTTTATTATAAGGAATGTACTTTTTTCTTTTGTAGACCATTGAATGTATGGATTTTGCAATGAATTTCGTTAATTTTTGATTCTCAAGTTAAATTGAAAATTAAAATAATTTTTCAAGAAACTAATCTGTTACCGTGAAATTATCTATTTGGTAATGGTTTAAAAGAAAAATTGAATTTTCAACTAGTTTTTTTCACTTCAACTTCCAAATGTTTTTACAGATCATGTGTGTACACATAGTATGATTTGGATTCAACTAATTTCAGATTGAATGAATTAAAACAAAACAAAAAAGAAAATAACTTTTATTTTATTTTTAGATAATCGGGGAAATTCCTCTTGTGTTTCTGTCTTCAGAAAATATACGGTTGAATGAAATAGCTAAAAGAATCATAAATTTTTTTTTTCTTTTCACATTTATGAAATCAGAATATTTTTAATGGTTTTCCTTATCCGATTCACTGTGAATCCATGAATTAACAGACGATATTATACGAATTATAAAAAATTATTTTAATTTTGTTTCATATTTTTCCATCTAAATGGAGTATTAGTCAATACCTACATTACTTAATTCAAGTGCGCATGATTTATAAATATTTTTTCTTGAATATTTCACTATTATTATAAGAAGTGAAATTATAAATTTTTGCTTCAATAGTTTATACAACTGGTTCTGTGTATCATAATTATTAATCCGATTTATGTATATGTTTTTAATTTTAGACCGTACAAACATCGTGGAGGCCACAAATGCCATTGCCCAAGGAAATACCAATGGATAATAATAGTACTGTTCGATTGAACGGTAACAGCTTGAAAAAAGATAAACAAAAATGGACATTGGGTGGTTTATTTAAACGGAAAAAGAAGAATGCTGAATCTGATTCTAGTTCAGAAGATGATAGAAAAGCCGGTTTTTCACCGCACCGTCGTAAAGTTAAGGACAAAAAGAAACGGAGTAGTAAATTAATTGGAGCATTTGATCATATTGTGACAAATCCAACTGATCGATTTAATGATTATAATGAAAATCATAAACCACATGAACCATGTCGTTCAACTGGATCATTAGACAGACGATTGAAACGCGAACGAGTCCGTGCTAGTAAAGTAATCAATCAAGGATCATCAAGTGAAGAGGATTTGCAATCAAATTCTAATACATCATCGATATTACGGTTTCGTAGTGATGAAAGTTTATCGGGTTATCCAAGTAAAAGGACCAGATCAGCCCGAACGGAACGTTACCTAAAACGACTATCCCGTGATGAAGGTAGCAATACAAATATTCCGTTGCAAGTGACTCAACAGGTGGGTCGATGGAAAACTCAACCGTTGCCACCAGCCGCTTATTACAACGGAAGCACGACTTCTGTATGCCAGCCGCCTGTCCAAAGGCCATATGTTGGGCTTCAAGCATCATCTAGTTTAACAAATGTGCCATCGGTTGAATCATCATCACATCGACAGTGGACAGCTCCAAGGTATTTTAAACCGCACGCAACTATACTTGATGACATGAAAAGCATCAGCTATGAAAATTATATAAATCAGCCACGTGATTTAGGATTTAAAAGTCCACCGCCACCACCACCTCCCAGAGATCCACAGCGACGTTTAACTGTGAATAATCCAATGGAACCGAGACCAATTTCATATGCATTTGATCGAAATGGATTACAGCAGCCACAATCAAATTCAATTTTAAATGGTCGGGCTGTCAGTGATGATCATTTATGGGGTCCAAATCATTTGATTGCTGCACCTGTTCGACCTGCATCTGTACAACCAGAGCAACGTGGTGGTCGTGCAATGCGTCGTCATAACACCGAATATTTAATTCAACCGAATAATGGTGATAATTATAAATATGTGACTGATAGAACGCCACGATCACGACGACCCATTACAATATCCAATGAAAATATGACTTCATCGGTGCCATCTCAAGCTTATATACCAAAAGAGGCAATACGAACTAGTCGTAGTGGTATATTATCACCAATGAAAACTGCATCAAATTTTTGGAAACGAATTGATCAGGAACAACAGCAACGAAAAAGTCATTTCGTAGATACTGCCGATGAAGTGGATAGTAAAGGCCGAATTGTAAAGCCACGGTCAATGTCAAGTTCACGTGCCAGTGATATGACTCGTAAGAGTATGTATGATGATTATCAGCGTAATAATTATTATGACTTTAATCGTTCGATGGATGAAGTTGATCATACTGTTGTGAATGGTAATCTTGAAATTCGGCCAGCTGATAATAATGTGTTTGAGGTGACACAACCACCACAATGTGCATTTGTAAGCGGTAGTTCATTGTTCGCAAAAACAAATTCGATGCCAAATTTTTATAAAAAAGCATCACCACCGCCACTGAATCGATATGAAGAACATGTGGCAAGAAATATAAATCCAATGACACGATCGCTCAATCATCAATTGAGTTTGACTAATATACCGAATGGTCAAAATCGTATACCAGAGCCACCAAGACGCAGTACATCAAAACGGAATTCAACAAATGAGGATGAATTTAAACCGATGGTGCGACATGAAACGAATCTGGAAGATGCAATCAATGAACTTGAACGTATTTATAAGAGTTTACATTTGATTGATGATGTTGATTTATTGGATCGTGCGGAACGTCGTGATATACCAACACCTACCAAATTCACGGGTGGACCAACAAACCCTGATTATGATGACGAAGAAGAGAATTCTGGTGAACCCGATATTGTGCTTGATGATTTGGTATATCGGAATATAAAACATGTAAATAATACATTGAAAACGGCTGATCCACAACCACCATTTGGAATTCCGCTTGGTCCAATACCTACACCACCTGGAACTGATTACTTGCATGCACCAAGTAAAGATACTAAGAAGAGAATATCAAATAAAAATGAATATCCTGATGTAGTTGCTGATGATTTGGCATTCAGAAATTTACGAAAAGATAAAAAAGATCCGAATGTGAAACAGCAACCTCCCGTCCAATATCAAATGGATTCGAATAAGAAAAAGCGTGCAATGAAATCATTGACAGCAAATATTTATAATTTAATTCAACGTGATGCTGCTAAACCATCCGGTGGTAATTTAGATGATTACTTAAATCTAGATAAACCAAAAGAAACAAAGAAATCAAAAGAAGTGGATGATATCCCATCCACATTATGGCTGATTAAAAGTAAAGATCGTGATCCAATTGCTGGTTACCAGAAGCAGTGTACCCATAGAAGAGCATTAACAACTGGAGGTGCTGTATTCAATCTACCGTCAACATTAAAGTCTAGTGCAACAGTGGTACCATTGGCTACATCTAAACCTTTCGTGACAAATACGAATGCAGTGTCTGCATTGAAGCCCCCAATACCATTACCAAGAAGTAGTTCAAGTCCTGATCCAAAAGAGCGAAATAAGTTCGAAGATGCATTGAATGCAATTGCCAAAGAGGCTAAAGAAAGTAGTGAGAAACTTACACGGGAATTACAAGAATTGCGTAAGGAATCGGCTGCACAACCTAACTGTAGTCCTAAACGATCACCTCGATTCCGACAAAAGAAATTTTTGGAATCACGAAAATTATACAAGAGTTTGGAAGCGGAAATCGATGAAGTATCTCATGCAGCAAGACTATGTGAAGATCTGTTGAATGAAAGTGCTGCATTAAAATCACGTAAAGAACAATCGCGTCAAAGTATGCAAATTGAGATGCCATTACCCAGTCGTAAAATCGAAAATCAAGATAAACTGATAAACGATATTGATGATGTTGCAATGTCAGCGAAATCATATAAAACAATGATGAGCCACACGTTGGAACAGAAACAATCACCACCAAAGATCGTAAGTGAAGTACCGAAAGTAAAAGATGAAATAAAATTAGTAAAATCACCTGAAATAGTGAGCGATGAAAAATCAACAATTGGTAATTTATTGGCTCAACTGCAACCAGAAAAGAATCAAATTCAAAAGATTGCTGATCGTTGTATGAAGCATTTAGATGAGCTTGGTAATCTTCAAACTGAAGTAGTTGTTGCTAGAAAAAATTCATTGCCAAATGTAATGGAAGTTAAAAATTTCTTCGAGAATAAAATGAAAGAAAACGAAAGTCCGAAACCAAAAAAACAAAATTTTGATCGTAAAGTTAATGGACGAAGTAAAACAATTGCCTTAACAACGAACACATTGACGAATACATCGAATGATGGTGATGGTGATTATGATAATTTAAGTGAATCAGTGAAGACTGATTTCAATAAGAATGTAATTGAAAGTCCAAAAAGTGATGATAAGAGCAGCGAAGATATATTGCAATTGATTCTTCGTCCCATTCATAATCAGCATCGAAGTGAACGTAAAGAAACCGTTGAACAAGAAATTGCTCGAATGATGCAAGAATGCGCTGAAGAGGCTGAAAAGAATAATATAAATTTAAAAACGACCGAATTAAAACTCTCACCATCATCAACATCAAATAATTTAGAATCTGATGGAAAATCACCAACAGATGAATCAACTGATAAATTAGTGTTTTCATCGCCTACAGAAGAACCATTTAAATCATCAAGCGATTGTATAAAGTCATCAAGTGTAACACCAAATCGTTTAAAATCATCGAGTATTACATCAATTCACGGCATGTCATCTAGTGATTATATTAAATCACCAAGTAGTGAATTTCATGCACCGGGTAGTGAATGCATTAAATCAAATAGTACAACATCATATGATGTTAAATCATCTAGTGATACAGCAAATGTAAATAAATCAAGTAGTTCACAAATTCAATCGTCTAATGGTCCATCACCATTAGAACGTACACCATCACCACCATTAGCATTAACACCGAGCGGTAGTGAAGAGTCACAATATAATTCAGCTGAAGAATTAGCGATGATATTTGGCACAAATCAATCATCACCATCACCAGGTAAAAGTGTTGTCCAAAATAATGTTATTGAACTAACAACGATTTCGAGTGTGCCCGTACGTTTTTCTAATCCTAAAATGCCGCATGATAATCCAACTACTTATATAAATGAAGCTGAATGGAATGTGCGTGGCCTTATCAATAATTATTTAACGACAATACATGAATCACAAGAAGAAGAATCGATGGGTGACGAAACATTAACCAAATCAATTGATGACTTTAAATTTATAAATGAGATTACAATACGGGTTGATGATTTTGACGCTGCATCAAATAAAATGCATTTTGAACCAATTGATTCAAGTGACTCAGGTAATTCAGGTGATTCGGGTAATGTAAGTTTAACGGCAACACCTGAAGAGAGTCTACCATTGGTTAAGGACGATGAATCGAATCATTTGAATGAAGTGAATAATCGATTAGAGTTATCAGATGATACCAATTCGTCCAGTGGTACCGTAAAAGACGTTGATGAATGTGATGGATTTATGGTTGATGAATCTACGGTAAACCAACGTCATCGTACGCCATGTAATGCCAATGAATTGCCAAGCACATCAGCTACTAATGGTGGATGCACTAGTAAATCATTGACGAATACGAGACATCAACCACATCGTGCTATATTACAGCCCTTGTTATTGGCCTGTACACTTGGCATGGCTAATAATGATTTATTGACTTTAGCCGCAGTAATAATTGCTATTTTCACAATGTTTGTGCTTATTATGTTTTAATCATAATGCGGTTATTATCATCAAAAATTGTCTTTTTCTCATGTTTGCTGGTTAATCATTCATATATGTTTTTGTTTTTTTGTTAAGTTCTAGTTACCCAGATTTGATGCAGTTTTAATGATTTTTAGGATATGAAAACCACAATCAATAATATATGCATTTTTTTAAAAGCCAACATAACATTTAACAATAGTTTTAATGTATTTCGTTATAAGTTTTAAGCGATTATTATATAGTCCATAATAATTTTGTTTATTTTTTTGTATTTTTGTTGATATAATAATACCGTTTTGTACACATTGTTTTTTTAGTTAAAATCAGACTGCATTAATAGTGCCAAATACATTAAAAGCAAATAGGCTAATAAGGCAAAACTAGATAAATAAAATTTAGCATAATGTTCTGTTAAATGCGTTTTAGTTTTGTAGCTGTTAATTTTTTTATTTGTAATTAATAATTTAACAATACATGAAAGTATTAAAATTAAAGTACACACAATCTCACTGTATTTATAAAAACAAATTCCTAATGATCTAATTTATTGGTTGTCCAATTTTTATGTAGACAATATTAAAAATGATGTTTTATTTCCATATTTTATCATTTACGATTAATAAGAAATGAAAATTTATTAAAAATTTTTGATTTTTAGTAATTAATAATTGAAATTTAATATTTTTGTAGGATATAATTCGCCTGCAAATGAGTGATGCCATGAAATTGTATTAAATATATTATAAAATATTAAAAAAAAAAAGTATATAAAGCATCTGTTACAGACGAATGTGGAATATTATGTTGTGTGAAGTTAATGCAATTTACTTTTATTATTTTCTCAATTTATTTTTGTTTTTAATATATTTCTTTTTTAATTATATTAAAATGAAAATATACGAATATATAATTTTATTTTTTTAATTAATTACTCATTATTACTTTTTTAAATTAATTAATTAAATGTAATAAATAATAATTATTGGAATATTAAAATGAAATAAAACTGGCTTTATTGTTTGTCTCTTATCAATGAATACACATTGGCTTTAACAAATGTGTGTATGATTAAATATTTCTTATTCATTAAGTTAAATTTTTAAGAATTGTAACTGACTTGATTTGATTGCAGTGCCAATGTCCCTCTTTTATTCGTAGTTTGCATTTGCACTACACACATTCGTAATTTATCTCTTAACTACATTTGTTATTTTTACATACCAATATTGGATTAACAGTGGAAATAATAAATTTTAGAAAAATCAATAAATGGATATAGATGTTTTACACAATTGTTTAGCTCAATGAATAACCATTGCACAGTATAATGTTTTGATTGTAGACCCAAAAATAAAATGAGAGTAAATAATTTGGTATATAATTGACTTTTTATGTATCTAATTTGACACAAATCACAATAAGATACAAAAACTTATGAATGAAACAAAAATAAATTCAAGAAAAAACTTTCATATTCTATTCGTGTTTGTAGGTGTTATGTAAATGCAGATTACCCTCAAAGAACTCCTGCTAGCTATAGTTACTACCCTGCCTTCAGCAACAAGGTAAATAATACAGATACAAATTATCTATCCTGGCTGGTTTTCATTCCATTTATTTCATGAAAACATGTTTTAATTGTGTGCCGTGTGTTTTACTGTTCTGTTTATTAACTAACTACAAAACCATTAAAACACTTTTAATTGACTGTTAAAATGAAAGAAACACCGATTTAATTGAACAAGTGTATGAAATGTGTATTGACTAAAGTCAAACCGTTCAAATGTTTACAGTTGGCAATTCTGGAAAGCTTGGTACACCTATCCCCCGATTTACACGGTAGATACGTTCCTGAGAAAAACGTGTAAATCAAAAATTAAAAATTTTTAAGTCAAAACCGTGTAAATCGAAAAGCTTGCAGAAAATGCATAATTTTGCTATTAACAGTTGTGANGTTCAAATGTTTACAGTTGGCAATTCTGGAAAGCTTGGTACACCTATCCCCCGATTTACACGGTAG
>JXOR01000380.1:0-12518 GCA_001014335.1 Coboldia fuscipes
CCACACTAATTGTGAATACTGTCAGTGTCCATGCGTAATGAATACCAAATGGGAATTCAATTAATATTTGTTTCCTTATATATGGTGTCTCTGCTGATGATTTAGCTGTTAGTAATTTCCATACGTACACTATTAATTCTGGAAATCGGATTAGTTCTAATGCAGTACCAATAAATGCTGCTGTAATTACGTAGTTCACAAAGAATGCACCCTTATCCGGTAGAAATATGCATTCCCAACGGAATGCTTCCTCATCGGAATATCGGAATGTCCATTCAACTAACGCCTGTGCACTTGTCAATCCCATTGAAGGCAAAATCAAGATCATGAATAATAAATATCCGAATGATTTTGTCATTATCGAATAATTTTGTTTTGATCTCGTCCAATGCTGAAGCCATTTATCAGAATATGCAACGATAACGGGCATCAAGGCAGCCAAAGTCCACAATAATAGTGTCGGTAGGAATTCCGATATTAATGGACTGACTTTACTAATCGTATTGGTTGCTTGCAATGTGTCCAACATATTCACAATAAGTACAGGTGTTGTAAGGAAGAATAAGAACAAAAACAATATAATGTTCACTAAGGCCCACTTTAAATACCATCGGCTGGAGCTGACACTTAAGTGTTCCCAAAATATATCAGACGGTGCCGGTGCATAAGTCAAAGTCCATTCACGATATGTGCCAGGTCGGAAATGCATAATTATTTGTTGTGCCGCTTGAGTTGTATTGACTGTAATGAATGCAATTCCTAGCGGTTCATTTAGTGCTGATGCTCGGAGTCGGGCTACTTCACCTTGTAATCGCATCTCTCGATCTTGATAATACTCAAGACCGTCAACCGTTTTACAAGAATACCAATGAGGAGCAGCTCGTACTGGTGCTCGTGATTTGTGTGCATCACAATAAATTCTGGCCTCTAAGATTCGTTCATATTCTTCAGCAACTTCTGTTAATCGGCCAATATTGTATGCCAGTTGAACATCTTCAACTCGTACATCTGGAAATAGTTCCTGAATATACGTCGTTATTGTAGTCGATGAGCAGTCAGCTTGTGATATGTTTGTTGCCATTATGGTACGGGTAGCTGCTGTCTTGAATGCATTCCGGCCAGAAGAACGTCTCATCACTAGCACAATTAACGGTGCATAACAAATAGCAACAATTACATGAATCCATAATAACGGTGAATCGGGCGCTAAATTTGATATTGTTGTGTGGCCAAATGAATTTACATCACCACTTAACGTACCTTGGAAGTTCACTGGAAGTATGATTACAATTGATATAACCGTAATTATGGCCATCACCATCATAAGATGCTGTTGAAATGATAAATAATGTACAGCATCCGGTCCACTATGTCGTAATATTTGATCTGTTTTTAAACGTAACGTAATCGGAATCCATGATAAGAAACCACGATCGAAATGTGGCTGATTTGTTGAAGTGGGTGTGCCATTTCCATTTCTTTGCGGCACCTCTGGTGTTTCACTCTCACACGAATTAGCATAAAACAGTTGTGTCCATCGTCTATTATCACCAGTAGCATGCATTAACGCTAACCGCCCATAATCCCATGCCTGTTGTCTTAATATTGTGAACAGTAGCACTAAAACAATCCATGCCAATACGTTCAATATCAATGTTTCTGGTATACCCTCATACAGATTTGTTATTAGTTTAGTGGAATTCCGTATTAAGCAAGCATTACGACTTGCCGTTTCGTAACTGAATATGTTCACATTTCCATTCATTTTATTATTGTTCGTTTGAGACCAGCAACCACTTAAATCCTTAAATTATATATTCAATATAGTCTCCTCACTACACACTGTCCCAATTCTGTTCGTTGAAGCGAACCTAAAATGTCATAAAAATAGAATTAAATTTAATTTGTGATCAACATAATAAACGGTTTATTTAATTAGATAAAACACTTAATCTTAGGTCTTATCAAATGTGAACTATCATTGTAGATATAGAATATCTACACATCATAATCAACTAATATTATCACTTATAACATTAATAACAATTTTCTATACCAATTCATTCATGCCACAATATGTAGTGTGTGTTAAATTTAACAAAACACAAAAATTGTAATATAATACTCAACGATCCGAAATGGAACCAACTGATAAAATAAAGTAATAATATAAATTATTTAAATACCAGCTGTGTGTTGAATATTTATGATGAATCACAGGTTTTATTAAATTTTAATATTATTTATTGCGAATTTGAATCATTTTACATTAATTATAAACAATTTTAATTATTTGGGATACTTTACAAGTGCCACAGTTTATATTTGATTACGAACAACATAATTTCACATATTTATGCAAAATAATAATTCATTGTATTATTAAATAAATAATTAATTTGGAATATGATCCAAAAATATACAAATGTTAGACCGACGTAATATTAATCAAATTTGATTTGTTTAACATGAAGATTTCTTATTCCGTTTCAAGTAGTTGCTTACTCTCTAATTAAAGAAGGAATTTTCTATAGTAATAATTTTGGTCATGCCTCAGTTAAGTGGTTAAACTTGATACACTTTCGTATGGTATCATTGGGTTAAATGCACACAATTACTTTGTAAACAGTTTACTATAATGTAATTAATAATTGATAAGACGAACATATTGCAACGGAAACTTTCGGATCAAATGTTCAATGGAACAGTCACGAATATATTTCCACCCTCTCTTGGGATTATAATCCAATATGAATCCGTAGGCATTGATGATCAGGCAGGAGACATCGCATTACCACCATCATTTGACATCTCTAACTATCGAATAAAATTGCCATGAATAAAATAAAACGACGATGAGTAATCAATCAATGCAACATATATATCACTATATCATATCAGACACAACACATACAAATGTAGAAATTTCATGAATGAAGCAATATGATATAGTATTGTATACAATAGACATGATCTTTGAAATCGCTAACAACCAATACGCAATTCCGATAGCGAATAAAAGAAAAATAATATGCATACAACAAATACTTAAATACAGCTAAACATTAATCATTAGAAATCAATGTATGTAAATCAATCGTTGGAACAAAGTCACAAACTGCATACAGATTATTGGATACTCAAACAATGCAATTGACTAAGCCAATTACGGTCATTATCAATCACAATTTACATTAGTTTGTGTCTCGATTTACGTTATATTGGATTCACTGCCACTCAGTCAGTTAACACAGCAATATAATATTTTCATTGATGAGATCATAAATTTTGCATGCTGGCATTATTAAATTGATTTTTATTTCCATGTCTCGATATAAATTTATCTGAATAGTTTGAATGTCTTGAGGTATTAAAATCGTACTTTCACTTTGCATGCAATGGAGTTATGAACGAAAAAACATTAATTAAGTTCACTGTATTATGTTGCCTAATGTGTTTGCTGCTGGCTTACGGTATTTCGCTTAATAATTCCTCGTATAAGATAAATTGTTTCGTGTGTTAACATTTTCATGACTAGATAGCTTCAATATATCAAACACCACAAATTTTTTATGTTCCACTGAATGATATCATTCGCAACAATTTTTGTTACAATTTTTACTTGTCGACCGACCCACACTGCTTTTAACTGCGATAGTTCGTCACCAATTAATTTTTTACCAATTTTGATTGATTCTGACACTGATTCACCCTATTATCGTACATCATTTATGCAAAATGTGTTAAATTGGGTCAAAAACCTTTCTTTTCTTTTACATAAACTTTGGTATTTCAATTTAAATGGTATTGACCGCTTCTGGTACCTAGAATTCCAATTACCTTTCTTTGGTGTTCGTTTGTGGGTTTCCAATTGAATCCAGGTGTGATTACTTCGTCCTCAGATAACGCTTGAATTTAAAATTCTTTCACTTACGACACTCATAATTATTAATTCACAAATATTTTCAAGATTCAAAATCTATTTTGTTTGATTCAAACACGTACGAAAACTAAATAAATTAAATTTGCTTCATTGCAATACGACTCGCGTCTATTCATTGAAAAATATCGGATTCTTTGTTCGGTTCCGCCACGGCTTACCCAAGTTTGCGTTGTCACTGTCAAATGATAATCAGCTGGCTAGAGCGCCAACCACTCAGCGGCGGTGAAGCTATACTCAACGTACCGTATCGTCGACAAATTGCTTGGTATACATGGTTAGTGTTTATACCATGGCTTGATGAACAAATCAAAACTGGCCGATGCTTCATCATAATTTTTAATATAAATCTGTTATCAAATGTTGGAGCAAAATGAAAGAAAACTAATCAAGTGGAGGAGTTTCATATCGTGTATTTCTTAAACACAGCAGTTGATATACATTAAATTATAAATCTTATTCGTCTAAACTATACGAATTCATTGAATCACGAAAGTGTATAGAGGAAACAATAATTATAGAAATAGTACAAGACATGTCAATATGCCGAGTTCTGCTCATTCAATTCAGTCAATTCCAGTTACTACTCACATGTAGATAAAATTGAATCTAAAACGATAAGATATTAAAAAATTAGAATCAGATTTACTTGAGAATAAATGAGTTTAATGTTACCTGCAGAGTGCTTGGGGCAATGAAGAAATTATCGGCCCATATCCTTGAGAATTATCATACAACTCAAACAGAGGTGCTGCTACTAACTTGTAGTTTTTAGGCACCGCAAAGAGAGCTGTGAATATAAAAATAATTATAATTAATAAACAGCAATTCAAAGGCTTTCCAAAAATTATTTGTTAAAAAAATTGAAATTGAATCATATTTGCCTTCATTTTTCATTTTAAAATATTAAAATTGTAATTGTTTCATAACAATTATTTTTAATTTAATTAAAATTGCGTCTTATAACTTTGAAATTCAATTGGAAAATCAGTTTACAAATGTATTACATTTTTTTTTAAATATAATTTAACTGTTAAATTGTAACTAAATACAGAAATATAAACTTTAGTTAATTACTTTGAAATACAATCATTGATTGTTATAGTTAAAAGACATTGATTTTGTGTATATTGAAAAATTCAATTGAAATTAACTCCCATTTTGCAATTAAAATAAAAATCATAATGATAATAAAATTCAAGTCTATAATCACAATACAGTTCATTGTATAAGAAACACATTTCTCAATTTAAAGAAAAAAAAATAAACAAATTCTCCTATTACATTTCTTTTTTTTTTTTTTGGTTTAGTTATTTGCTTGTATCAATTGGCCTTATCAACTAAAACATAGTAGGTTAAAAAAACTGTGATGAACACTTATAACACTAAATTGAATGATTGAGAAATAAAAGATGATAAAATAATGGGATTAATAATGAGTGAGTTAGTAATCACTAACTACTTAGTTGATAATTCCAATATTTACAATTAATTACATATTTTTGCTCTATTTTTGGTTTCTTTTCATTGTTTAAGTACAGTTAAAACTTTATGTTAAATAAAATTTTTATAATTTAAATTGATTTATATAAAATTATTTCGAATATGGAAAGAAAAATTAAAATATTATAAGTTTGGTTTTTATATAAAACAGGGAAAATTAAAAACTCAAAAAAAAATTATCTATAAATGTAATGAATAAATAAGGAACAACATAATTTGATATTCATATAGTGAAGATACAATGTTATAAAAAAGAAATTATAATTATAATTCGTTGTGGCCTTTTATACAATTATCAATTTAAAAAGAAAACAGAATTCTTAAAGTAGATAAAATTCTATTTTTATCTAAACTTTAACGGTTCTTGTGTGCATGTTTATGGTAAGTTACAAAAAGTTAATATAACAAATCTTGACAAAGTAATCGCTCTAATCGCCGGTTACAAACCATAGATTATTACATTTAATAAATAATTATTTCCATATGGTAAATTATTAATGAATATTTACTTTTCCATCAACAGAATTTGATTATAATTAATCATAATAGTGGTTTATAACCAGCTTGTTAATGCGATTGACAATTGTAATAATGGTATGATACAATCGATTCAACCGGTTGCTAACATGTAATAATGATTCAAAATAGATCAATAAAATTATAATAAACTCAATGAACGAAAATTTGTGACTGATTTCATTTGTATGATACTAACAATAAAAAAAGGAAGTAAAAATAAGGAATAAAAATATACTATGTATGATGAATGTTTCATTTCATCGGACCGTTTTACATACGATTTAACATGTACATTAATAATTATAACATCGGCCTCATTTTCATTAACTTTTTTTCTCTCTGTGTGCACACAAATCACACCAAAAATATAATATGTTGATTCAACTTTGGTATTTAGTTTGCCACAAGAATAATTAAAAAAAAAAACATAATTATTAGATATCAACAACTTTCATATGTATAAATATAGATATATAAAATTCATAACTATTCACTTAAAACCTATGGTAATATAAAATACAATGTTCTTTATAGATTTCAATCCATACCCTTTTCGTGAAGTTGTACCAAAAACAATCGTTTATGTTCCTTTGGTTTTGTTATATGAGGTGGAATATATGGATATTGTGGTGGCTCAAAGTTTGGACGCCACCAATTTCCAATTGTGTCTTCAACAATCCATTCCTGCTTCACGCCATCCTGTCTACCTAGAGTCTAAATACCAATAATGATTTTTGGAATATAATTAACCTAAACTATACATACTAAGGATACAATATTGTTATTAAAAAGAAATATTCATAATTATTTGATTGTTTCTCAATTGCAGTTTACAGTGGCGCTTTGATATACAGTATCTTTTGGTTTCGTTTCATTTTACAATAAAACAATTATATACATAATTACCTATTCAATAAAATCGTGTATATTTGATAATATACTAACTGTTCTGATATTGATTAGATAGTTATGCAATAAGATAACTGATGTATTACAATGTTATCATAAAATAATAAAAATCTTATCCAATTTTCGTATTAGTCGTAAAATGTACATTGATATCACCTATTGCATCCTTGATATTCAGATGATTAGTTGCTTAATTGCTTAACAAACATTTTTCATTTATTTACTGATGAACTTTCTCTGTTTCCTTAAATACATATTCCAACAATAAATAATTGACAATAGTTTTTACATCTTAATTTGCCTTTGGTTTCATGATAAATAATTAACGACAATGTTCTTTTCCATTTGTTTTTTTTTTTTATACATTTCTTAAGCATTCCACATAAACTGTTCTGAATAGTTCTTAGAATATAAATTTACATTCTTCTCAGGTTCTATTCACATTCTTACAATGCACATTTTACAAATTTTTGTTTTCACTAATTTAACAATTATCAAGCTGATATAGTTGGGTTTAGTTGTTGTTTATGGTTCATTGATGCGACGAGGTAATTAAGCGCATTTGAGTTAATGTTTGGTGAGTTTTTGTAATTTATTTCACCTAAATGATTGCTAAAACAAAATTGATATTAAACCGATAATCGTTTTGTAATTACCTCAGTGAGAAGGCGTTTCAAGCCTGCCACCTCGTCTTCGCCGGCATTTAATTCACCACCTGGCAATTTAAAGAAAGTCGTGCCCAATTGCAGTAACAGAACATGAGGAAGCCCATGTTCGTGTACTAGCAGGACACCTTCAACTGAACGGCGCATTCCGATTCGGTCAAATTCATCTCGCATACGCTGAAATCTGGCCGGCACCGATGGATCTTTCTCAAAGAGTGGCTCCTTGGTGCCAAATGTGTAATTTGTCAATGGGTATCTGAAAGTAAACACAAGGGACGATAAATATTTGCCCAGCCGCCATCATGGGACATTGATTTCTATGGCCCAATCATCCACTTACAAATTTATGGTTCGATTAATGGTGATCGCCTGATTTATGATCAATTTGGAAATCTGGTCTTTCTCATCGATTCCAGTGGTCTGACTATTACGACGAGGCCATCCAGTTCCCTCACGTTTTACAACCTGTGCCATGTTTCTGTTCTTACAATTACCGATTTGTGTTTGTGTTTATATGGCCGCCAAACACCACCACTTTTAGCACTCACTTTTTGAGTAATTCACTGAAGCCACAGTCACTAATCACTAGTAAACTTATTCTAGTTCTGCAGAAAAGCAATTAAGGAACACTTTAGAAGCGGTTGTGCTCATAAAACTATTCAAATTAAATGTTTGCAAACAAATTATGTATCCACTCTATCCACTCTCTGCACCAGAAACCAATATTTGGAGAAGACCAGGTTTGATTTTTTTTAATGGCAACTCCGAATTTCCTAATGTGCTGTTATGTATACCGGGTTTTCGGAAACATTTGGTCGCGACCAAACAACAACTGCTGTCAAAATGTGTAACTGCTCAACCTAAAACAAACGTGAAGAGTTGAATTTTTCACGCTCTTTTAAAATAAACGTTGTGGTGTCTGAAATGAAGCTGCAGCGTCAATAAATCAATATGTATTTTGTTTAGAATTTGTTAGGTAATGGGTAATAGAGTAATCACGTATCTGTCAAATCGGATACATTATCAGATACGTAACTATTCCATTTACTTGACGAATATTGAATCTGAAATATGTAAACAAACAAACAAAAAGATGGCACCATAATCGAAAACACTTGTCAAGATTGGAAATTGGGTTGAGTGAGCTTCACACTAGCGTCGTTTTGGGTAACACCATATAAAACCCATTGCTCAATTTTATTTTGACAGCAAATCCACTCTTGTTTTAGGTTGAGCAGTTATTCGACTAGGTTATGTTTACATTGTGCCATTGAGATCAAATGTGCCATTGAGAACAAATGAGAAGTAAAGGCATATAGCAAGTCGAATTAATATAATGCCAATTAATATTTTTATCATTTTTCATAGGTTTAACCTCATAAATTACATTGTTTTGATATTAAAATCTGTTGAATAAAACTTTTCGCTAGTTGCAATCTGTGAATTAAAATTAATTATTTTTATGCAAAATGGCTTCAGATCCACAAGCGGCCGGTAAAAATGAAAAGATCATTGCTGAATTCCAGGCTTTGCGAAACGAACAAAAGAATTTAGCCAATAACATTTGTACATATGAAATGGATTTAAAAGAAATCAAGTGAGTATCCTATAACCTCAACCCGCGAGAATAGTTAACAATAATTAAGCTAAATTTGTAGATTAGTCATCGATACCTTAAAATCAGTGGATGATTCTCGACGGTGCTTTCGATTAATTGGTGGCGTTCTCTGTGAACGGACAGTCAAGGATGTGATGCCACAGTTGACGGACAGCCAGTCGCAATTAGAGAAACATATTGCCCAGCTCACAGAACAATTAACGAAGAAAGGCACCGAAATAAACAAATTCAAAGAGGAGCATAATATTCGAGTGGGTCCACAAGAGACAGGTGGTGGTGGCTCAGCAGCAACTGCCGGCAGTAAAGCAGCCGACGAGCAGAGTAGCCGCAACGTATTGGTGGCCAACTGAATGTTTAGACTATCTTAATTATTTTCTGTTACACTGATAATACTTTGATTCATCGGCACAGCATCTGAACACTTTATTATTTTATTTAACTATTATTCTCAATTATTATCATGCTTTTATTAATTCATGAATTACCGGCTTAATAATGAAGCATTTCATATGTAATTAAGATATTATTTAACATAAGATACATTTTATCGTGAAAATGTACTGAAATGTGTTTTCTTTGGCAAAATTTGAATTTCAATTGTAGTTTTGTATTTCAGCCCAATTCTTTAATTTCAGTTGAACCAGTTTTGATTTCAATTGATTGATGATAATGAATAGACTTTCATTGAATTAAGGCCACTCTCGCGGTGGAGTAAAGTGATTAACTAAACAATAAGGGTGCTAATTGGTTGAGCCGACATATTTTAGAACACAATAGATGACAATGCAGAGAGATGAATAATATTCATAAAATCATAGAATCTGATGAACTTCTGTTGATATGGGTGTCGCACGAACCTTCCCTTTCACTCTTATAACCTTATTTAGGTTTTTAGTGAAATTATTCTGCGATTCGTTCTCGGTGGCATCGACGGTTTTGGGAGAAAGTGGTGGAATATGCTAATTAATTGGGAATGATTATTTAATTGTAACTCGGAAGTTTTCAATTTCTCTGGAGAGTGATGTCGAGTTTAAGATTCAAATCATTATTATTGTTTATTCGTTATAAATTTGGTTAATCGTCTGCGTGTCCGTGGTAATTAACTTCAATTAAATTTGAATCCGTTGATGGGGGATAGTTTTCAGTATAAATGATGGGCACGACATTAGAAAGGTAACTAGTGTTCCGTGGCTCTGAGGACTGGATTAAGCGTAATAAAAGTGTGTATAATCTTCTTGCATTGAGGATAATTTAGTGTTAAGGATACTCTAAAGTGAAGTGTTCATAATGAAGTGGTCCATATTAATAATAGTGGTTGTGTGCTCCTGCATGGTGTTGGCAGAAGATTTAAATAATAATACGGCGAAGGATAACGGAAAAAGTGAAGATAGTAGTGCTGTTGAGGGCCGCAGAAGACATGGATTCGGTCGTTTTCCGTTCCATCATGCTGCCTTATGTAAGTGAATATTTTTAAATTACACAGTTAGGGATTTGTTAGGGACATGTTTGCAATGATACCTAGTATCACATAAAAGTGTGTATAATAATAGTGTAATATTTTATCGGAATGTGGTGCATTATTACTGCTCATATTTAAATATAGAATTAATTGCGAAAGAGCGGTTAAAAATTCAAACAGCATATCTGATATGGAATATGGTTACCCTTTAATGTACTATCTTGTTAAAGGAATGGCCGTGAATATATTTTTGCGGATACTATTATAATTAAAAAACTATTAGCTTTTGATTTTCCGAATAAATGTCTTAAAATACTCGTGGCCTAATTGGATTCAAATTGAATTAAATCTTCTACAAAGTGTTCTACCAAGAATATTATTCTATGACAATATGCATTATGTATAGACTACTTCTCACATAATCTTAAAAAAGCTCAAAAAAATTTCTCATACTACATAAATGCAATGATTAATTTTACTCAAAATATGGCAATATGACTTCTGCTGTGAGTCATACTGTTGGCTAAATATTATGAAGTTAGCAAAAGAATATAGAAGAGTAGTCAAGTAAACATTATATCAATAGAGATAAATATTTATAAAAAAAAAATGAGTGCTGATTGATTACTTGAAATGAATCTTGTAATCAATCTGCCGTGACCAGGATTCGAACCTGGGTTGCTTCGGCCACAACGAAGAGTACTAACCACTATACGATCACGGCCCTGTTATTGGGAATTACAAGTCACACTCGCTTGTGGAAAAGTTTTTCAAATTCGTGGTTATAATACCACGGCACGCACATTGGAGGTAGAGTTCTGAAAGGTCGTACTCTGTATTTATGTTAATAATAAGCCATCAATTTATATTAATAATAAATCATACAGAATGAAGTGTTGATATTTTTCCATCTCTCAACCGAAAATAAATGGTGAACCACTATTGTTAATATAATTTGCTGATAATAAGCGAGATTTACATATGATCATAAATAATATACATGGAGCTAAATTTATTAGTAAATGTTGATACGGCCCTATTCTATTCAGGGGTCTACATTCGTTGAATTTATCACTAAACCAGATCAAATTCAGTTACAGTTCACTAAACTATATTATAATTTTTTTTCTTTTACTTTTAATTTCTCTTTCATGTTCCATTGTATCATTATTGTCCATTCACTTCATTATACATGTTGTTTCAGTGCAGTCACCTCTTATCTTATAACTAACTACCATAAGTATTTGATTTGATTCAATCGTATTAGTGTACTCTCGTTAATATTTAACGATACCTATTAACACGGTAAACTGGTCTTTTACCAAATTTATTTTCCTCTCTTTTTCGCGCATTGCTCTGTATAATATTTATATTTGATTGACTTTAATTTAACATTGAAATTTTTTCATTTTTAACAGGGTTCACTGGATTCCCACTCGCATTATTGATCGCATTCAAATTTAAACTCCTCATCATTTCGTTTGTTGTTGGTGCTGCTGTTCTATTCGGATCCAAATACTTCATCGGCAAGGGTATCACTCATTGTCCCGAAATAATACGTGAATCACCACCACCTTCTGTTTTCACATCATTCGATCACGGGTAAGCCTCTAGTTCCAGTCATCTCCTAACACATGTAACACTTAACCGACCATCAAAATTCATCGTNGGTGCTGCTGTTCTATTCGGATCCAAATACTTCATCGGCAAGGGTATCACTCATTGTCCCGAAATAATACGTGAATCACCACCACCTTCTGTTTTCACATCATTCGATCACGGGTAAGCCTCTAGTTCCAGTCATCTCCTAACACATGTAACACTTAACCGACCATCAAAATTCATCGTATTAAATCACTAACCGTATCACTTTATTTAATCCCTAAAATCGGACCTTTGTAAAAT